>JPKZ01000272.1:824411-873945 GCA_000803305.1 Toxocara canis | reverse complement strand
AAGGGACCGTCCAAATATTATTGGAATGCTTGAGAAATGCTTCTTGGTTCGGTGCGCGTATTCGACTCACAGCTCTATTTACTAATGGCCTTCGGGAACAACGTCGGTGTCCCGAGTCAAACGGCACTTTTTAATGCAACAACCAGATCATCACCCGCTACAGCTTCGCGATACAGCGTCTGTGCAGCAGCACAAGAAATCCGCTCTTCGTCGCCTTTAATGCGCAACAAGTCGACATATGGCTTGCTGCATCAAGCTGACTTAACAGACGGAAGGGTTGATCCATTAGCGCGGCGGCATTTTTGTTGCGCGCGTCGCGTCGTCGTAAGCGCGAAGCGACTCCAACGCGGTCGCTGAATGGCAGAAAACGTCGTTAGCGTATCGCCCCTCTGCGACTAGTACGCATGCCTGTGCCAGTCATGCTTGATCCTCCTCACGTTTGCGCATCGCATCAGCGCTCTTCATCCCCTATGCAGTTCGCGGATAACGCAGGTAATTTATACTTGCAGTCGTTATTCGTTTTATGTGCTTCATGGTTTTCAAAAATTTCAAATCCTATTCTTCATCGTTTCTATTTATGAACTGTTCACTTCTGAATTTCTGATGCTGAGTGCAAGGCAGCGGTTCAAGTCCATAAGTGACTGCAGATGGTAACTGTAAAACTTATATGTACGCAGGTATGTCCACGTATTTAAAGTATTCATAGGAATCGTCCCCGTATCGTCTGCAGAGGGGGGTTTTTCTCAAGTTTCAGTTGGTCACAAGATGCGTGGTTTTGCGGAGCTCTCGAAATTTCCAATGAAAGGTTTTCCTTTTCACTGAAAATACTGAGTCCGATCCCTGCAAGCTATGAGGTCGGAAACTGGGTTACGGTGGGTTGGCCTCGCACTGATTTCCCGAAAGTTTTTCGGATTTCAAGCTGTGACATAACAGTAACCGCCATATCTTCAAAACGCTCTTGTTGATCTCATTAGCCTGCAGAACAAATTCGTAAATGTTTTCATTTCGCTACTTGAAATTAAGCCTTGGCCCCCCCCTCGCTCCCTCTCGCCTCCATCACCTTCTCGCCCAATCCGACGTAACAGGTAGCCTAGGAAACCGTGGACTTCATAGCGCTTTTTCCTCAAAATGGCCTACGGTCTCATAAATATTACATATAATAATGCTATGAAGCCAGTTTAGCGGGTTTCGAGACGGCGGTTTATTTGAGGAGAAGGGTCATTTTTTAGGCGCTCTTGTGGACAGCTACACAGGGCTACACACGTATCCGTGTGTTCTTTAAAGCTGTACTAAGCAAGCTTCTGAAGGGTTCGATGGAGCCGTTTGATCGCTATTTGTGTTGATGCTTTCCTCATGCATTCATTTTATATCTGTGTGTGTTCTTTTTTTGGTTTGTTTTTGCTCCTTTTTTGTTTCGATTGCAAAGGAGGTTCGCATCGATTGCCTTGAATAAATTTTCCGAAATTTCACTTTCGGCGACAGTTTAGAGCAGCGCAAAGTGAATTATAGAAGCCATGGAAACTCTCTGAAATTACCAAGCAATCCAGATAGGTTGTAGAAAATTACCACACTTCAGGGCCATTGCTTTATTCAGTTGTACTGCCGACGTTTTCAGAATCTTTTGCTGCTAATATTCTCCGTCGGACCTGTAACCAGGACTGGCCATCCCGCAGAGGGTAGGGAGGGAAGGGGATGGGAGGGGAGGGATCGTAAAATTCAACTGACCATAACTCGAGAACCACAAGCATCGCAGGGAAAATAAAGGCATATTTGAGCGTTCCCGACCAACGCTATTCGACTACATGTGCTTTCGTTCGAAAATTCAACAAACAAAAATCGGATTATGAAGCACCATAATTACTGGTATCGGCCAGTGTCGCTCATGTGCGAAAAGGAACCCCGCCGCAGGAATCGCACTTCGGCCCTATCGATGCGAGTCGCAACCCCTAACCACTATTCCTCAAGATACACAATTGTTCTTCGGGTATCCGAATGAAGGTTGAACTTCCCAAACTTCTTCCATCTAACTTCTATGATTTCTGAGCTCAAACTATCAGAGAGATATACAAACAGATATACGTATATATGGGCATAAAGTCAGCATAGCGCGCTTTAGAGGCACAAAATTTGCCAAGGCTTGAAAGTAATGAAGATTCTGATACTAGAATTTTTTAGACTTCCCTTTAAAAAATCATCGACCGTTGCATACTGGTTGCGATCCAAAGTTGTGGGAATTAAGTGGAACCCAAAATATTTATTGTTGCATATTTAATCTGGGTCTCAGGAGGGCGTATTTCTTGGTTCTGTGGCGATATGATCTCGGGGGATGGAGGAGGGGAAAGGAGTTCTACAATTCCACCTTACTTACAAGCATCTTTACGGTTATTTTTATTTTCTACCAATGAAATAAATTTTTTTTTTTTTGTTGCGTCGAACATCGAAATGCGGTATGCAAAAATGAAGTTTTCGCAGTGCAGCATTTTTCATTAATTGAGTGCTCTAGTTAATAATTATAGCCGTTGCCTAGTCCACTGATCTTTTGGTTGAGTTTTTAGGCGGAATGATTTTTCTATGATAACATTATGTTGTGATTATATCAATTAGTATGTTGTTGTTCAACATTGTTGTTGGCTAAATTTAAGGAATACAAGCGTTGCTGAAATGAAAGAGATTCGCTTCTGATGCTGACCAACTAGGACAGTTTGTCTATATTGAGGTTTAGCAGAGGAGGGTCAACCTCAATGATTGTCAAACCCTTCCTCTTCACTTCTTCAGTCATTTCTTAGTAGCATAAATATATGAGATCACTTTCAGTTACTTTAGTTGTGGACCAAAAGTATGGAAATTTATGCAGGGATATGAGAGGTCAAATAAATGAATACTGAATGGAGCGGAAGAAAGTCAGCCGGCTGACAATTGACCAGAAGTTTGGGCGGATATTGTTAAAAGTCATTTTTCCTGTCAGGAAAGCGTAACTGCAAAAGATGCTGAAGTTTATTCGTGTCCTTTGATGGCCGTTCTCCAAGCTGCCAAAGCACAGGTTTTCTCTGCTTGCCAGAACAGTTCTGTTGTAGCGGGATGCACCTCCTCGTGTAAAGGCTCGGAGTTACCTCAGCCTCGTTTTTGTATGCTCAGAGTTCAGTCAGTTAAACTAGCGGCAACATAATAGTACTGGAAAGATAAGTTATCCCCTATTTGCATTACACTTTAATCGTTTGTGAATCGGCGTTCTGTGCTTTTTGGTATTGGAAGTGAAGCATACCGCTAACTAAGCGATCTGTCATCTGCCGATCCGAGCACATTAGCTGTTAAGTGCTAGTTGCTCGATTCGTTGAATAATTTTTAAGAATGGGATGTGGGAGAGGAAGAAGCAGACACAAAATGGTCTCGCGAGACACGCATGACGCTGATTCGTGAGGTGCGCATGAGACCGCGCCTGTGGGCACCACAGCAGAACACACACCGAGACCCTGCAACAATCGCGACACTCAGACGAGACATTGCGCAAGTAATGTCAAACAAGTTCAATCTGCCTTTCACGGGTAAATTCGCAAACTTGCCAAATATGTATTTGTTAATCTGCCGCTGCGTATGTCACTTAAAACGGTTTTATTGTATGCATTTCTTGAGGAGTGGCGAAGATCCGAGTAAATGAGTTTCTAGGGGACGGAAGATAAACGTATTACATCCTTTAAGAGATTGGTAATAAGTAGTAATGGTAGGTCGAAACCAGTATAGCACGAGTCTATCATCTGTGTTCCACAAAGGTCACGTAGAAATATAGCGGTTAATTTGCCGATCGGCTATTATGTTATGCGATACTTATGTATCGACAAACAACTTCAGTTTTCTCCCTACGTTCAACGCATGAAAGTACTGATAGAAGCAGACATTCTTCGAACGGCAAAATGCCGAATTGGATTTTAAATATATACCGAAAGATATGCCACCGAAACATTTTTGAGAGGAATTTTTAAATGGATACGTGTTGAGCGTTCGGCATTGCGCTCTAAACAGCCATCCGAACACCCAAAACTGCCTCGCTAAGCGCACAGAAATCTCCGCGACCTTAGAAGTAGAATTTTGGTAGGTGTTTTGCTTGTTTATAAACGAGCATTTTGGTTGCTCGAGTAGTCCAGGCAGCGTTAGGAGAAATGAAGAAGCCTTTTTTTCAGTGTTATGTTTCGTACTAATTGTTAACATAAAGTACTGTGAAAGACTGCTAGTTTTTTTTTTCAAAGGTGACGATATTGCTCGACAATGGAAATATCTGAAGGATCAACATAAACGTTATCTGAGGAAACGTCAGCGATTTGAAAGCGACGATCGTCTTAAATCCCATAAGGTTCCCGTATTTCAATATGCCAAAATTATGAACTTCCTCGTCGAAGAGAGCCCATTCCATGCAAGGTGAGAAATATGGCATCTCTGTGTTTATGAGAGAATTGTGGCATGCATACGTATAAATTTATACAACAACTTTATCCGTAAAAGCTATTTTACCTACAGCTACCTAACGGAGTCGCACCACTCCGCGACTGAAGCCTTACCCAATTTCTGGCTTCTGTTTTACAATGAGGTGTATTCGAATGAGTCCATTCATATAATTGGTTTTACTAGACGCAAATTTACGGAAGTGTGCGGTCATTTTTGTATGCTCGTCTAGTTGCCGCTTAACGAATTTCGTTGTGGCCATGCTGTTATCTAAACACCATTTTTTCGTCCTCTGCTATATTCTGCTTCTCGTTTTTTTCTTTTTTTAAAAAATTTACATACGCTAAAGACTCACGTATCGCTCGTTCCCTATTGTAATAGCTGTGGTTTCAACAGTCGTAAGTTTCATCTCCTGAAGACTTTGGCCGTTCCTTCCCGTTCTCCATTTCATTCGAAATTCGTGTGTATGGACATAGTAAAGAGCGTTGCGTTTCTGGTTTTGAAAAAAAAAGCTTGTTTGAACAGCAGTGTGCTGTTGGTTTAAAAAAAAAAATTAGAAACGCCATTAGAAATTTGTCGTAACGCATAAAATTTCAGCCACGTTACCTTGGACAGTAGCCAATCTTCATTATGCGATCCACAACAGCTTCAGCCTGAGGTCGAGACGCGCGCATGTTCTAGCCGCGGCTCAGACAGTACTCAGGATGAGGATCGCAAAGAAATCCATTTGTTACCTTCAACGATGGCGACAATTCATGATGCATCATTCTCAATATTCGAACAGCAGCTCCAACAAGACAACAGCCACTCGCGGATGGAGGAGAACACTGAATGGCGAAATGGAGTGATTGCGTCCGAGCAAATGAGCAGGAAGTCTTTCGACGAAGCATGCACATTCCAACAAACGTGCCATTCCGCTCTCGATGAGCATGAACAGTTTGGTAGGTTTTGCTCGTGTTTATCTAATTTTCAGTCTCCTCTTCCTCGTTTTCAGCACTTCCTTTCTCTGATAGTTAATGAAACCCGCTTGTGCTGCCTTTGTTCTCAAAATCTACCTACCATCAAACTAATACTGCACAAAGGAGTGAGTTATCAGCGGACAAGGAAGGGGGAGGGGAGGGGTAAATCGTTCTTTTTTCGAAAGAAAAGGTGCTATTGCGCTCATCATTAAAATTGGTTGTTTAGTACCACAGTCATTCAAAAATTTCGATTGTACTATTGATGCTGTACGAATTTTTTTCCCTTTTTCCTCGTACCGCTCCCTCATACTTTTTTCGGTTGTCCGAAACTGTTGTTAAGTTTTACTTTGTATTTAAAATAGTTACCAATCACTGGCTGGCATAGTTGCATCAAATCCGCAGTCATATTTTGGGAGCAGAAGACTAGTTAGAAAGGTTGTAAAACGCTGTGGGGATAGCACGACAGGCGCATTGACATGTCAAGGTAGGCCACGAAATGAAATTAGGAGGAAGAAAAAACAAAGACGTAGAGAATTTACAGTTCAAAACATGCTGTCTATAATCGGAAGAGATTGTGTGCAGTGATGAGCGACTCCGGAGTCAAACATTTCTACGAAGTCGTTTGTATGCTACCTTGAAATGCACCCGATTGGTTGCCAAATCTCGCTCAATAATTGAGCAGTTAGGTGAATTCCAGTTTGAGACGCAATTAAATTTCACAAGGGGACTTTGGTATTGTCAAAAAATTTAATTTATGTAGCTTTGTTTACTCAGTGAATGCGCAGTTGAAAGTGCAATATCCTTTTAGGTAAAACAGTGACGGCAGCTCTGCGTAGAGCTGCTGCACAGAATCCGGCAATAGCGCAACGCTTTCGGATTGGTGTCACAAAAATGCTTGTTGAGCTTGAGGAGGAGGTTATGGTCGTAAGTAATTTTAAAATTTTCGTCGTACTTTTAACTTCTGAATACTACAACAATGGTTAAAAATTATTCCTTAAAAAACATTATCGTGATGTCAATTTGGAGGAAAGTTAACAGTGAAAAAAGTGTTGGATTTTATATTTCGTGGTGAAAAAAAAGCAAATTTCAAACTTAAATAATTCGCAATTCGCATATTCAAATTCATTCATTTTCAGAAACCTTTCTATATGAATTAACGTTTATTCGAAAACGAGAGAGCAATGTACTTGCCAACGAAAACCTTTAAAACTTATCGGACGTTAACGCTTACAATAGCGATTTTTCAAGACGTCATTTTTCGTTCCCATTTCCAAACTTTGATAAATTCTTTCTTTCATTATCGCTCATGAGCCGTCTTTAATTCATTTATAAAATGTTCTCACGAGAATATTTTTTGAAATAATTGGATTTTTGGATCGTTAGAAAAAAGTGAATTTCTGAAATGTCGATTCCTTGAAGAATTATTTCTAGGAGCAAATAGACGAATTTTGATATGAATTGGTGTTTTTTAAGGCGATAACGCGTAAGCAATAAAACGATCGAAGGCGCTCAACGAGGATTATATACTCTCGCTGTGAATCCCAAAGAAACTATCGTTGTTATTGTTGTAAACAGCTGCCGAATATAAGTGATTGATATGAGCTATCAATTTGCATGTATTATGGTATTTTCTATGTGCATATTGTTGGATGTCTTTATGCGTATCTCGTTTCACTATATCGCGTGTTTCGTTGTTCTGTCATATCCATTTTTTTTCCCCCTTTTAATGTTTTCACACGTACAGTTCGTTGATTCTGTCGAAGTATTTCGTTGTAGCACTAATTTTTATATATTGAGCTGTTACGTTCGTGTTCTTTAAAGCAGTGATTTGCAAACGTTAATGTGGTTTAAACAAACAGTGCGGACACGTCAGAAATCGATTTAGAGGGCATCAATTGTTTCATTCAAAAAGAAGCTGTTGTAGTTTACATAAATGCGCAACGAAATTTCGACTTAGCTAACGAGCTGAATTTTCAGTGTTTGTTAAATGTGACAGAGACTGGTGTGCTTTATAGACGTAAAACGTGAAGGATGTTGCTTCTAGGTATGAAGCAGTAGGGGATAAGGGGAGGGAATGGTGTTTTGGATTATTTCAAATATTTCATGAGCAAGAATCCGACCTAGTGATCATGATGGCTTTCTGAGAGGCGCACTGAAACCATCAAACAGAACGTGATGCATGGCTCACTAGGCCGCATCTAACTAGTGTCTGTACAGGATTAGTTATATGAAATAGAGTAGATTAAATGAGTAAATATCGCACTTCCATTAAATGACGATTGGTTGTTTAGTACCACAGTCATTCAAAAATTTCGATTGTACTATTGATGCTGTACGAATTTTTTTCCCTTTTTCCTCGTACCGCTCCCTCATACTTTTTTCGGTTGTCCGAAACTGTTGTTAAGTTTTACTTTGTATTTAAAATAGTTACCAATCACTGGCTGGCATAGTTGCATCAAATCCGCAGTCATATTTTGGGAGCAGAAGACTAATTAGAAAGGTTGTAAAACGCTGTGGGGATAGCACGACAGGCGCATTGACATGTCAAGGTAGGCCACGAAATGAAATTAGGAGGAAGAAAAAACAAAGACGTAGAGAATTTACAGTTCAAAACATGCTGTCTATAATCGGAAGAGATTGTGTGCAGTGATGAGCGACTCCGGAGTCAAACATTTCTACGAAGTCGTTTGTATGCTACCTTGAAATGCACCCGATTGGTTGCCAAATCTCGCTCAATAATTGAGCAGTTAGGTGAATTCCAGTTTGAGACGCAATTAAATTTCACAAGGGGACTTTGGTATTGTCAAAAAATTTAATTTATGTAGCTTTGTTTACTCAGTGAATGCGCAGTTGAAAGTGCAATATCCTTTTAGGTAAAACAGTGACGGCAGCTCTGCGTAGAGCTGCTGCACAGAATCCGGCAATAGCGCAACGCTTTCGGATTGGTGTCACAAAAATGCTTGTTGAGCTTGAGGAGGAGGTTATGGTCGTAAGTAATTTTAAAATTTTCGTCGTACTTTTAACTTCTGAATACTACAACAATGGTTAAAAATTATTCCTTAAAAAACATTATCGTGATGTCAATTTGGAGGAAAGTTAACAGTGAAAAAAGTGTTGGATTTTATATTTCGTGATGAAAAAAAAGCAAATTTCAAACTTAAATAATTCGCAATTCGCATATTCAAATTCATTCATTTTCAGAAACCTTTCTATATGAATTAACGTTTATTCGAAAACGAGAGAGCAATGTACTTGCCAACGAAAACCTTTATAACTTATCGGACGTTAACGCTTACAATAGCGATTTTTCAAGACGTCATTTTTCGTTCCCATTTCCAAACTTTGATAAATTCTTTCTTTCATTATCGCTCATGAGCCGTCTTTAATTCATTTATAAAATGTTCTCACGAGAATATTTTTTGAAATAATTGGATTTTTGGATCGTTAGAAAAAAGTGAATTTCTGAAATGTCGATTCCTTGAAGAATTATTTCTAGGAGCAAATAGACGAATTTTGATATGAATTGGTGTTTTTTAAGGCGATAACGCGTAAGCAATAAAACGATCGAAGGCGCTCAACGAGGATTATATACTCTCGCTGTGAATCCCAAAGAAACTATCGTTGTTATTGTTGTAAACAGCTGCCGAATATAAGTGATTGATATGAGCTATCAATTTGCATGTATTATGGTATTTTCTATGTGCATATTGTTGGATGTCTTTATGCGTATCTCGTTTCACTATATCGCGTGTTTCGTTGTTCTGTCATATCCATTTTTTTCCCCTTTTAATGTTTTCACACGTACAGTTCGTTGATTCTGTCGAAGTATTTCGTTGTAGCACTAATTTTTATATATTGAGCTGTTACGTTCGTGTTCTTTAAAGCAGTGATTTGCAAACGTTAATGTGGTTTAAACAAACAGTGCGGACACGTCAGAAATCGATTTAGAGGGCATCAATTGTTTCATTCAAAAAGAAGCTGTTGTAGTTTACATAAATGCGCAACGAAATTTCGACTTAGCTAACGAGCTGAATTTTCAGTGTTTGTTAAATGTGACAGAGACTGGTGTGCTTTATAGACGTAAAACGTGAAGGATGTTGCTTCTAGGTATGAAGCAGTAGGGGATAAGGGGAGGGAATGGTGTTTTGGATTATTTCAAATATTTCATGAGCAAGAATCCGACCTAGTGATCATGATGGCTTTCTGAGTGGCGCACTGAAACCATCAAACAGAACATGCATGGCTCACTAGGCCGCATCTAACTAGTGTCTGTACAAGATTAGTTATATGAAATAGAGTAGATTAAATGAGTAAATATCGCACTTCCATTAAACGACGTATGTATTAATCATTTTCAGGTCACTCAATGTATTTTCCTTAAAAGAAAATGGTCAACAAATGAAAAGGATACATTAAGGCTATTCTAGAATCGACTGCTTAGAGTTATGGATATCTTTGAAGATGCCATAAAACTGGATGATCGATGGTCACGGCGCTAATAGTCGGAATAGGGGTCTGTAATGTGTCTGAAAAAATGTAACGCAAATTTGAGTTGGTGAAGTGAACGTTAAATCAGTGGGAAACAGGCAAATAGACAAGAATGAATTAAACTGCAACAGTTATTTAAAGGTGTAAAGAACATTTCTGCCCGAAATGTTTATGCTAGCGCTTCTGAGCGGCGGATATGTCTTATCGGTACGAAAGATCATCGAATCAACAATATGACTGAAGTATGTGAATAATGAAAAACGCAGATAGCATAGAGCAGGTTCAAATAGTTCAGATAAGCACGTGACTAAATACGATGTGTGCACTTCACTGCCATACAAAACTTCACATATGCGATGAATGTTGAATCTGCTATTTGAATAAAGTGGAAATAGATAAACAGCTTCCTTCCTTCATTCGCCGACATAACAGACAACCGATAAAAAGCTTAACCACCGATGCAACACTAAGCCATTGGATGAGCAGCGCCCTGAGGGAGGAGTGCAGAAGCCATAGGCAAATAAGCGTTTCCGAAAGAAGACGTTACACTTTTCGTTACACTTTTAATAAGCGTTACACTTTTCAGCGCAATCAAAAAAAAAGAGCCATGCTTAAAGAAGCACTACTTTAGCAAAGGGGTAACGTCACGTAAACACATAGCGATTAACTATATCGCATGAGGGCAATACAAAACGACCGATGAAGGAGCTAATCATTTCGTAGGAATCGTTTGCACTTATGCGCACTTCCATGATCGTTTGGAAGACGCGCTGAGAATTACAGTGGCTCAATGTTTAATCTGGAAGCATGTGAACGCCTCCCTCCACAACTTCTTCGAAACTTTACTTCTGTATCGATTTAACACTTACAGCTATCATCAGGCGACATTCGATACCATGTCAAAAAGATATGAGAATGACGAATATGTACAAACAATTGACAGACCGTTAAAACCGAAAAATGCTATCGCTACAAACGAGGAGATTGCAGTGCAGTAGAGTACAGCTTTAAAAATAACAACGATAATAATAACAACAATAACTGAAAATCGGATGGGGATGATGAGCATGACCGATCTGTATGACCGAAATAAGTGACCGAATGGTCATGACCGATGGGCATGACCGAAATAAGTGACGGAATGGGCATAACCGATGGGCATGACCGAAATAACAACTAAACAAAACGTGCATACAAAGCACAGTGCCAATTGTTAATCGAATGCCGCAAAATGCTGTAACTGTCTCACATCAGTACACCCGTTGAGCGCAGTTTTCCGTGGATCGATCAGCGGTTTTTCTCCGATCTTGCGCGTTAATGTACCTCTACATGCCCTTGAGGTGTACCTCCAGTGAACGTATAACTTTAAAGTTTTCCGATTTATAATTACGATTGGAACAATGAACATAAAGGTGCATTTAGTTCCCTTGTTATTTCTGTCATCTCCATCCCATTTTTAGTTTTCATTGTCTATATTATCTTTGCTACCTTTTCAAGTTATGCTTTACGACCTCCTCGTTTGTTGAGACTGCATTTAATAATTGTCCATTTTTGTTCGCTGCGTGGCTTTGTTCCACATATTTGCCATTCGCTTTCGTGTTCGCATGTTACCGAGGGCAAAATATTCGCTATGCAAAAGTAATGTTCTCAAGCACTCCTCATGGCGTTCACACGGTCCAACCCTGAATCAACTAATTCATTGCTGACCGAAATAAGTGACCGAATGGTCATGACCGATGGGCATGACCGAAATAAGTGACGGAATGGGCATAACCGATGGGCATGACCGAAATAACAACTAAACAAAACGTGCATACAAAGCACAGTGGCAATTGTTAATCGAATGCCGCAAAATGCTGCAACTGTCTCACATCAGTAGACCCGTTGAGCGCAGTTTTCCGTGGATCGATCAGCGGTTTTTCTCCGATCTTGCGCGTTAATGTACCTCTACATGTCCTTGAGGTGTACCTCGAGTGAGCGTATAACTTTAAAGTTTTCCGATTTATAATTACAATTGGAACAATGAAAATAAAGGTGCATTTAGTTCCCTTGTTATTTCTGTCATCTCCATCCCATTTTTAGTTTTCATTGTCTATATTATCTTTGCTACCTTTTCAAGTTATGCTTTACGACCTCCTCGTTTGTTGAGACTGCATTTAATAATTGTCCATTTTTGTTCGCTGCGTGGCTTTGTTCCACATATTTGCCATTCTCTTTCGTGTTCGCATGTTACGGAGTGCAAAATATTCGCTATGCAAAAATGGGGGGGGGTGTAAGATCATGAGGTGTAAGCTCATATATGCTGCTTATGCGTACGATCCCTTTGAAATGTGCTACTTATGTTTCATGGTCAGAGCGATTCGCCTTTATTCTGCCTGCCCTCTCCCGTATTTTACTTACTTTTTTAAAGGACTTAGTCGTATTCCTATCGGGAAAACAAACCACATGGTCATTTCTTTGTAATTGAACTCAATACTACTTTAAGATGGTAGCGAATTCCACTGGATGTGGCAACAAGCATATTATGTTGCCAGGGAATTCGAAAGTTTTGTAGTCCGGTTGTCATGGACAAGAAACGTTGCCATAAAATCGTCCCAAATTTTCTCGAATGCAACATTAGCCCTGTTTTCTGCAGTTTTTAGTTTTGCTGGCGTAAACTACGATGCTATAATATTGCTTGAAACTTCTCCATTTCGTGTTTTTATGACCTTCACTCGCTGATGTTTTTTTTTTTAAATTTTTAGTTCGGGCGATGATATCAGCACTACGCAAAGCAAAGGCGCGAGATCCACCATTCGCTCTGCAATTCCGGACTGATGTTATGCAGTTGCTTGTTGCACTAGAAGAAAAGAGCCGTAGGGCCATCAGTGGTCAAACGAGCATACAACTGAGAGTGCAGCTTGCACGGCTGCGAAAGGAAAGCCAAAGCTTATATTTTTAGGCAGCACTGCTGCGAACGAAGATGCTGCGTTCCAATTCAAACTCGATCAACGTCTCATACGAGCAAGTCCAGCGATCTATGAGCGTGACGAATGTCAGCGCGAAATGCGTTTACTTTGCCGACAAGTTTTTCGTTGGCGTTGGCCACTCATACCGGTCGTGAGATACGTCTTAACTGCGGATCGATATTCAAAAATTCTATGCTAGCTCATATGCGACACATTCAGCTGCTCTATTCATGGGCACAAATCGCCCATTTTCACAATCTGTGAAATGGCGCAACTGTCCGAAGCAGCCGCTTCTGAATGGTTCGTTAAATTTCGTGATATGTGCTCGAAGTGTTTTTTATCGCATCCCTACCAAATAGCTGGTCCGAAAATTGTAATTTCGAATCGATTGTGAAAATTGCACAGGAAGGCACGCCATTGAGGAACGTTGGGATTTCGCTGCATATTGCTCACAAGTGAAACGTGCCATTTTAGAACTTGTGCCTGACCGTAGCGCCTAGACATTACTGGAAATCATTCAACGACGTGCGGCACCTGGAAGTGTCAGATACAGCGATACATCATCAGCTTTTAGGAGTATGGACCAGTTAGGTGGCCAACTAACCTACCAGCACCTAACAGTAAAGCAGAGTTTAATTTTACAGACCCAGTTACTGGTGCGTGCGTCAATCATTTGGAATGCTACTGGAAGAACTGTAAACGTCGTTTTGATGCAATGGCCGGTGCACAAAGTTCACAGTTAGCTAGCCATTTGGATGAGTACCTATGAAGAGGGCTGAGAGGCAAATCGGCAAAAGATGCTTTCAAAAATATAATACGCGATATTCGTTCTCAGTACCCGCTGCCATAATTTGGAAGTTTTTGTGAAATAATTCCTACTGCCCCCTCACTAGCCAGATTTGTGGACTTTCGGAACTGAAGTGTCGATTATGATCAATGAGTAATGCGTCCAAAAATTCATCGTCTGTGCGTTGCCCTAGTGTGGCTTGTTTTATTCTCCCTTATTTTTTTTTTGAAGAAGTACCACCTCCTCCTGGCTCTTCTTTGTTCTGCCCCCACAAAGCCCTAGCTTTCAGTCGCGCATGGTGAAAAAAATGCTCTTTCGCCCCTCCTTACTCTCGCTCGACACAGTTCTTTTCCGAGAGGATATTGCGAAATAGTTTTTTCTTAGATTGCGAAATACTACGGGCTTCTAAATTAAAAAGCAGAACTTGCGAAAAAAATATCTTATTCGCCCTCTCCCTTGACATTATCTTGAAAGCGGTGACCTTTCAACCTCTTACGACATATATCGACGTAACACTGTGCTCATTGAACTGAGTGGAAACTGATTTGGGTCTAACCAGATAAGCGGCTGAGGAATGGAAAGAGAGAGCGGGAGCGAGAGACCGAAAGGTATCATAAGTGGGGAAGGAAGAGGTAAAATAGTTGAACTGTGGAACTTCTTTTAGCGCAGTCAGAAGGCTAAACGACGCATCAATTAAGCTGCTATTTGTGATTCAGCCAAAACCATCTAAATCATCTAAATGCATGTCATTTTGAAGCGACCTTCGTTTTTTTTTTCGCTGTCTTGAGGTGTTTTTTTCCAAACTGGTTACATGAGAAATAATCGGATTTTTTCTCTCAAATTTTACTTTTACCTGATTTTTCCGACAACTATCGATTTTGGAAAGTGCGACATGGAGGTAATTTTTGCGGTTGATGAAATTTTTGGCTTAAATTATACCTATTTTTTCTAAACACGCGTTCCGCATACAGGCTACGGTTAAGTAGTGTGTAAGCGTAGTCAGTGTTGAGATTTCGTTGTAATAAATCACCGCAAAGGACTTATCGGTTTGTTGTAAATGAAAAAATTTACTTTTAGTGCCTGACGATTGATTACCTTTAGTGTTTAATAAAAGATCATTCTGTTCTCTAGTTTCGCCGGTTATGACATCCATCTAAATAGAACACACTTTTGTGTTCGTCATTTGCCCTCTCCCTCGTATGGCTAGCGTAGTATTATGCCGATATTATCTGCTGTGGGTGTAAAGCTGCGACAGTGAGCACACGCCTCTGATCTATTTGTTCTCGATCAGCTCATGTTGGGCACAGCACATGGAACTTTTGCAACAAATAGTAGAAGAAGAAATGAAAAACAAGTGAGAGGGTTAGCACGAAATGCGGTTTGAGCACTTACCTATCCATCTATTCGGAGGATTTGATAACTACTTACGAATGAGGGAAGTTTAAGTTTTGTCTGAACCGACCGTTCATACATATCTTGTGCTGCAATTGCTATTTTACGCAAGTGCCTAATGAATGGGATATGCAGCCCTGACCGACCACGACGTGTATGCGAATTCTTGCTCCTCCTAACCCTTTAGGGAGGCATAACTTCCTCAGGATCGTTGAAGTAGCTACAGGAGGTGATCTTAGGGCGCACACTGTACTACCAAATTTCAAAACTGGAGCTTCATATTATACATGCACAGACACGACGCGGCGACGGTACGCCTTGGAAGTTGAAATCTGTTTAGGCGCACAATCAAACATTTCTATGAATTCTAGAGCACCGTTAGGGAGTAGCCTTTAGAGCATTGGTTTCTTTGACTTAACATTCACCAAATACAATTGTTCTTGCACTATAATTCACTCACAGTTGAACCGTGCTTGAGTTTGATCCAATGATGCAGCAATGATAGATTATACCGGCGGCCAAATCTCGTTGTGGGATCTTCGCTTTTCAAAATACATGCAACTGGGTGTAACTGCGCTGTAAGCAAAAAAATCGACGTTGATTTAAGCAGGAACATATTCAGTGACAATTTCACTGATCGCCAAAAAAAGCGTTGTGTTACCGTGTCTCTTTATTTACTAAATATACGATGCGGCTTAGTTCTGGCGCATTTGTAGTACTGGCTCCAGAAGGATGCCGGATAGACGTTCCTTAAGCTTGCTGAGGTTGCTGTCGAAATTTCCGAACGGTCATTCGCAGGTAGTGCTGTGGGAAATAGCCTTTTGAGACATTTGAATCTTCATATAGAAAAATATATAAAATCCAATAAGCATATCAAACAAAATTCGAATTCATTCAGCAAACACATATAGAAAAGTGTTCAGTATCTTATAGGAGCTTAGTTGAGAAGTCATTAACAGACGTTGTGAATGACACGGTCTTTCCTTAGCGTTCAAATATTCCGCCAAAATGCATTTTACGGTGCTCGGTTGATCACGGGCAACATTTCTAGACGAGTGAGTTCGGTCGTGATAATTGAAATGGTGAATGAACTGGAAGCTTTATTGACGAAATGAGATCACTTTAAGGAATTTGCCAAAGGCATGTTTCGAAAACGATGCGAAAAGTAAGCGAATCTTTTCATTTTGCTAATTGCCTACAGCATTCGGCTATATCGACGAGACATTTTTGTATTCGAAGTGAATCGAGGTGGTTCGATGAATCGCGCACGCTTGAGCTAAGATAATTTGCAGCTCAGAAACTCATTTTGTCCACTTTAAATGTGCAAACAAAACAAACATTAATTCGCACATTTAAGGTTCAAAAACTGAATTTCAAAGTTCGGACACAACGCGATTGACACATGTGCATTTCAATAATAAGTCAGCCTTGATCACAGCAAATAAATCCCGATGCTAGAATACCGCCCTGGAAGCTATGGCGCATCGTATAATCAACTGGCTGATTTTCGAAAAGATTGTTGCTGCAATTCGAACTTTTTGGGAACGTCTCCAGTTCCTTCGCCCATGACATTACACTTTCCTTCACTCATTCGACTGTATGCAAAATCCTCGAACTATAAAGTTTCTCTTTTGATGATCATTTGACATTTCGCCAATATTAAAAAAACCGCTTTCGGTGTTCGCCATTAGTGTGGCATACGCGTCGCTCATAGCAAATAGTTCGCGCCAAGTGTGCGCTTATTGTATGGACACGCCCCACAGAGGCACCAGCGAGCGACCAGTAGGCGCGATGTCTTTGTCGAGCAATGCTGCAGCATCAGCATTGCACAGGGCTAGAACCGCCGTCAGCTGTGCAGTATGTCAGTCGTGCAGGTTGTATTTGTTGGATGAGACAGGAAGTAAGAAGCTGGTTTTAATCAGCTAAATATTATTGAAACCAGGTAAACCTTGAAATTACTTTTGTATGCTCAATCGCCGGAAATATAGCTTTATTAGCCATTCATAATCAGCCACAAGCATTCCTTAGACAAAATGAAAGTTTTTAATGCCTTTTGAATAAATCTCCTGTTAATTAATTGTTATCAGTGGTCAGGTCTCTTGTTTATCTAACGACTAACCTCGACACAGTCTCTACTCATTCTAAGATTTTACTTGCTTCATTTAGTTGAACTTCCGTATGTAAGTTGCCGAAAATTAACGTGAAAAGTTCATTTAAAGTAATTTCACCAAGCTGATCGGGCAGCTAGCAACGGAATTTTTGATGAAGGCGGCAGTTACGCGATGACTTGCGTATGTCATAGTTGTATGTTGTTTTTTACAGTTTAGCTTCTTTTACTTTTGTACCTTCCATGCTTCGTGCACATACCTATCGCCTTGCGCTCCTTAACTACTTGGAGCCGTATTGCCTGCGTTACGCGCATAAATGGTTTGATTTGATTCTAGGTGATGGACAGCATTTCATGGAAGTCAGTTGTTGCCCGAAATAAAACTTACTTTTAAGGGTGGGAGTTCTACGCCAAAAAAAAAACGTGCTGAAATTTTTGAGTTTGTAACAAGCGAGCCTTTAGTTCCAATAATATTCGACACAAGATGTTTGGATAGAATCTTAGTCTTTGCAATTTATATACACTCCGGTGCCGCTCATTTGGCATGTGTTTGGCAAGACATAAACTTTGAAGTGTTTCGAAGTGGTCACATCTGATTCGGCGTTGTATCGAGATATTTGTTGAACTTTCTTATGATGAGAATAATGATTTGCCTTGCTGGGTTAAATTCCGCAGTTTTCCAGGCTCGGATGTGACCACTTGATTACCTTGATTCAGGTATGAGCCTCTTAAGTAGCGAATCAGTTCTAATTATTTCAAATACAAAAGTGCACTGTTTGAAGCGGTAGCACTCTTTAAATGCTGGAACCCGTGCATCAGATTAATTGCTTTCAAATCGGTTACTGTCTGCGATTTTTAGTACATACGCAAACGCACTGTATTCTGCTTGACATGAACGCCTAGACGTCCTTGCAGTCTCCATTACTATAATCCCTTCCTTATCAAATGAACAGTTACGCCCACTCATTATCAGCAGAGACAAGAGGTAGCGGGTAATGCAAGTGCGGTTTTTATTGCACTCATATAGGTATCCGCTTGTAAAACTCACGAATTTCTCTTCCCTTCTAAAGCCTCATATCTGAAGATAAAATTAGCACTAACTTGTGAACATTACCACTTTAGCTTTTAATAACTTACAAGCTAGTTTGAAGAGATGGATGTTGCGGAGGAGGGATTAGAGGCGAGGTGGTCGACTGAAGCTCGGGTCATGCTCATCAACGAAGTTCGGGCAAGACCCGCATTGTGGGCGATATCGCAGCAGAGCAAGCGACGCGACCCAACGGTGGCTGAACTAAGACGTCAGATCGCAAAACTCATCTCTGCCAAATTCGGGTTCAGCGTCACCAGTTAGCTCCACTTCTATTTCCTTTGTCTAGTATTTTGGAACCGATTACTGCAGCAATTTTCGAGGATTTAGTTTATCGCCTGGGATTTTATGAAGAGGCAGTTGCGAGCGGAAAACGAACCGTGCTCCTGCACTGAATTCTGCTAACAATTAAACGAATTTTCAAATCTTAAAATATCGGGAGTTTGGAAGAAAAAAGTGGAAAGTCCATAAAGGGCGCGTTAGTTTGTGCGCGTCATTTGTTTTTTTTTTTGCATCATTCTAAAATTTCCCCGACGATGCGTACCTAAAGGACTTTTTCCCTTCTTGCTTCATCAGTTTTTTTTCTTTAATTACTTAGCTAACGTTTCTTAGTGGAACAGCGTTGTTTGATGGCTGCATACAGTCTCATCCCGTACTGCATACCTTTCTTAACTTACCATACCCTACCATAAATATTTACTTTGAATCGATTTGTTCGTCACCATACCTCTACTTTTAACACCGCCATATCAAGGGGTCAGGATCGTCAACGAAGTATGATTTTGAGATAAGCGCTTTGTTGGTCGGTTCGATTGTTGAAGGTATCAAATAATAGCAAAACTTGTATTTAATCGAATTTTGCGTAGATGATATTTGGCATATTACAAGGTGTTCGAGTAACCTTTAGTTATTTTGTATGGGAGCTTTGATGTGAGTCCGCATTAAATATTAAAATAACTTCTAGCAATGTCAAGGCGCATCGCTAACATACATTCGAGGAAGGCTATAACAAACATGATGAAGTGGTATTTTACAGGTGAAGACGTCGTTCAGCAGTGGAAGTATCTGAACCGTCATCACAAAAACTATCTGAGGAATCGAGGACGCTTTGAGAACGACGGTCCCATCAAGCAACATAAACATCCGATATTCAGATATGCCAGACATATGAGATTCCTCGAAGATAGGTCGGTAACTGAACATTTATGCACATGTGCAACTGATGTTGCATGCTTTGAGAGCAGCACTAGCCCACGCAGAGGGAGGCCGGCACATGGTTGATTCATCTCCACCCACTCCTCCTCGTTCTGTCTTCATCATTAATGGGGCCGAGAAACGGATAGATTTATTGATTGAAGTCGTTTATTGCATAATATGGAATTAACGGATATATACAAAAATTCCAAAACGAAGGAATGATATGTAAGTGAAATGTAGAACGCAGATAGAAAATAAAGTGAAGGATACATAATTTAAAGATCAGCAGTGGTAATTATATAAGGGTTTCTCAGCAGAATTATTGCACACATGAAATGATCACTTGTAACTGCCAGCTATGAGGAAGGCGAAAGGCAATTTATCGAGTATGCGTTCGAAAGTGAAAGCGTTCCTAGCATTTTCAACCAAGCGGGCAAGAGAATTTCAGAGATTGATAACTGTGTGTTAGTAAAGAAGTTTTTGAATGAACGTATCAAAGTGGTATTTGCAGTGTTCCCTGGAATGACCGTTTTGGTATGGGAATACCTAGTGAACGATATTGAACGATAAAACCGCACAGAATTTTACGCAGCATGCAAGAGTGTCAAGAGTTTCAAGAATGTCAAGAGAAACCGAATGAAAAAGGTGAGGCTAGGGAACAGGGGGGGTGGGGGAATGGGGGAGGGGTAGGCAAGCTTATATTTTTGTACTTCTAGATTTTTACTGCGATATACCAGATTTTTGCTTTATTTTAAAGAAGAGGTTAGTCCTTTATTTTTCGCCTTGCTAGAAAGTTGTCTTATTTGATCTTTGTTACTGGGAATTTTTAAAAAAAAATATTTCATTTGGCTTTAGCATAAGCGCGATCCTAATTTCTAATTAGCATTAAAAAACCAATCTACAGTACATGCTTTATGGATTGAGGGTCGAGCAGTGTTGAGTGAAACTGTTTACCTTCGAATTCTCGGTTCGTCACACTGATTTTCTCTTTTGCTTTCTCGGCTTATTTATAATTTTGCTGTCTTCAAGAAGCTTTGCTTTTTACTGGAAATTTTTGAAGTAAGATCGGTGTTTGTTTATCGCGGAATACTGGAGGGCATTTATTGATGCACTTTGTCGTTAGTCGCCTTTTGAAGAAAATATTGTTTGTGATTCATCGAAAACAGTAGGACCCTCGAATCATTGGCACGAAGGGTTGTCCACACTAGAGAGTCCAATGCTGAACGAACCTTTCATCGTTTTCCAAACTAGGTAAGTGGGTGCTGGTATATCATGTAATTGAAGCTGTTCTATACACAGTTGGGCGTGATTGGCAGTCGCATTTTACTTTAAAGTCGTGGCTCATGAAAGTAAACGCTTCGTCCTTGACCCGTTCCCACTATGGTCAATTCCGCTGTGCGCGTAGATGTATGGTAACTTAAAATGTGCCAGTGTTGCCATGACTGGAATGACCGTGGAGGTGCACTTGATGACAGAAATCATACAGTCGCAAGTGCGGAGTGGGCGTGGTGATTAGGAGATGCTGACTGGTCTTAAAACAGTTAACAAGTTGCCAACGTAAATGGCATGGAGAAGAGAGGTCGATTAAGGCTTCGGGGAGAGGGAGGGAGAGAGAGAGAGAATTGTGGGTATTGCAGTTTTCATAAAAGTGAGTTGGAGAATTAAGCGAACAATGGCGTACCGTGGTTTTCCGACATTTCCTTGATAAAGTCGTCTCATCGTTAAAGGTTGTCTTCCTTGATATAGTTTTCCGAAATACCAGGGGGAGTTTCTGTTCTTTGAGATTCGTTAAAAATTCGAAAAGAATTACTGTGATTTTAGGCAATGTTTTTCGAACGACGACGAGCAATCAGTTGCGAGTGGTGGAGGACAGCTCGTGCAACAGGAAGCGGAGACTTTTGCGTGGTCCGCTAGCTCAAACGGCGTTGCAAATGAGTGGGAAAAAGATTCCCCAATACTGATCGAAACAACGGATATGCGTCAAGAATGTTTGTCTGTAGCCAAGGACAATGTGGAAACGAAAATTGTGTCGAGTGATGTTAGTGGTAGGTGGACAGCTGAAGATCTTATGGAACAGATGGATACCAAGATGGACGATGATGAGCCGTCGTCTTCAGTGGACGATGAGAACGATGAGATTGGTAGGTAACTGATAACTTTCTATAACCAACTTCTAGGCCTAATATGAATAGACTTTGAAAACGATATCAACTTGTTTATTTGTGTAAATCGTAGAAAAATTTTTTTGCCTTGCAAATATTTTATAAGCATACGATATTACTGATATTGATATCTCTAAATATAATGCATATGCGTCACATACGATATTTAAAGTTGTAGTGTAGTTATTTGTCAGGCTCGATCAATGCAATACACGGAAGTTGCACCTGGAGGGGGGGAAGGGGGAGTTACTGCGTCATCGAAGCTTTTGAATCCGTTTTTTTTTTTCTTTTGTTTGTTGTAACATGATTGGCCCATTTTATTGCTCATAGACTTCTTAATATTTCATTACATTCTTCAATTCTCCCTCCCATTACCTTCTTAACCCTTGCCTATCGCCCTTCCTTATCGTTTCACCGTTTCATCGGCCATTCAGGTATTCAGCTACTGCTGAATCTGCTAACGGAGTGCTCATCTCAGACGTTATTTAGAGACCGCTTCTGGTTCCTGGGCAACCAGATATCCCAGTCTGCATAATATTGAGACCAGCGAGGCTTCTAATTCTGTTTTTCTAGCACTCTGGCACTGTTTTCTCAACAAAAATTTTTCTGTCTTTTCTGTCATGATTACAAACATTTTAGGGAATTTGATATGCGCAGCAATGAACTCAACAATTTTCAGCATACCTGCAGTATTGCGCACAAGAATACTGGCGAGTGGTTCACTTTTTGCAAGGACAGCTAAATGCTGTAATCGTTGTTTACAGTGCATGGCGCTGTTTGGGGTGTTATTTAGTTTAAAGTATCATATTTTTGTATTTCTGTTTAATACGCCAATGAGAGTTCATTCAGGTAGAATGGTGGCATCAGCACTTCGGAGAGCCGAGATGCATGATACGACAATAGCACAGCAGCTTCGAAATGGTATCACTAAATTACTTGCCGAAGTTGAGGAAAAACTTATGAGTATAAACTGTGATGATGATGATAACGATGATGACGACGACGATGATGATGATGATGAAGTAGAGGTACAGTTCGAAGCAGAGCCAGCTTGTTTGTCACATTGTGTAACTGTCTCACATACTCCGCAAATCCCACGTTCTCCCACTGATGAATATATTGCTGACGTTCGCATACCGCGCCATAGTCTTACGCGTTCATTGCTCGAAATGGATTTCCCGCGAAAAGATCCCACGTTGGAGTCTTTCTTCGAAATACTGAACGATAAGGTGGCTCTTGACGAGTTTATGGTAGTGATGAAGCTAATGCCACACTCGGCGTTAATCGGCGATCGACGAGTTCATCATGGTACATGCGTGTTATCTGAGAATTGTGAGGGACAAATGTATACGGCGATGCGAAAAGGTCGACCAGCATATCGATGCAATCGATGTGGTAAAATCCGAAGTATGGGTCACGGTGACATACACGACCGGCAAGGTCGATCATTTTTCTACAGAATGGATGGATGCGGTCGACCGCATACGGCGATTAAACGTGAAGCGGTTCTGTGGATTGTCTATTGTACGGGTAGGGATATGCCATCAGCAGATATTACGCGACTTGCTGATTCAAAATTTCGTGTGTCGAAGGCGACCATTATTGATTGGCAGAAAAACTTGCGTGAGCTGATGCGAAAAGAGTTACAAAGTCGACCACCTCTTGGCGGCCCTGAGAGGGAAGTAGAAATCGACGAATGGCTTATCAGTTGTAAGACGGAAGAAGGATATGGAAATAGAGATAGGGGTCCATGGATTTTGGGCATGATCGATACGATCACTAAAGAGTGCCGTTTTGTCACAGTTGCTCGTCGTGATGCGGAAACAGTTGTGCCTATCATTCAAAAACATATAGCAGAAGGAACAACCATCATCAGTGGCGATAAGAGACGGTCATGTATGGGAATAGGCGCTATATCGAGTATGTTCTATCGTCAGCTGGCAAGCGATGAGAGCAGCAGTTTTGTTGATCCTGAGAATAACTCAAGTACGACCTGGAGAACGCTGCAAACTCGCATTAATAGGACGAGTCCTGCACTTGTACCTGGCTATCTCGCTTTGCAGTGGTGGTTATCCGTAAATGGCAAAGAAGTTACTACAGATCCTTTCCTACGCCTGTGCGATCTCATCGCTAAATATTATCCCCAGTAAACGTGCTGTCCTGGCAGTCTAGTGGGCACGCATTCAGAAGTGCACGTGATGTGGGAAACTTTTGCATCTCCTTCAACAACAATGGTCCGCTTTTGATTAAGCCTTGCTTCAGTCTTATTTTCAGGTTCCTCATGTGCGTGCTGTTTGCGTCACTTCCCATGGATCTCTGACCAGTCTCCTCTTCTTTTGTGCAGTTAGATAATAAAGAAAACGTACAGATATATCGTTTCATTTTTGATTAGAATTCTTAGCGATTTCTGGAAACGGTTGGCTTATTCTTTGTCAGCAAATTTTTCCGTATGTTAAGATTAAGATTATTAGACGATATGGGTAAGGCAGGTGAGTGATTAAATGATGAAAGCGTTTAACTCGTTCAGTGCATCTTTTTCAGTAATTTGAGGGTCTCAAATTCGAATATCACTCGCGCACGAAAACTTTTAACCCGCTTCATTTATTATAAGATTGAGGTGAGTTTGAAAAGGACTTAACCATTCCATTTTCCGAAAATGTACTTGGTCGTCTATATAACACATGTATTAAATCAGTATAGATGGCATCGTTGTATTCGAACTGGTTAAGCCTTTATTGCAGCGTTTTTTTAACCTTTGAATCATAGCAAATGACATATATAAAATACTCGCATAAATATACGGCACACCCAGTTGCTGTACGCCTCCTTTACATACTTTTTGCCTCTCGGTGTCTTTCAACACACTCCTTACGATTCCGGTTTTCTATGGTTCCTGGTCTCTTTTAAGGACCAGTAATCGTATCCTACAATATTCAAATACATAAATTCGTAAATACACTAATCAGTAATGAGTATTCCCAAACATCTTTGAAAATAGAAAACCTATCGAAGTGCCAGAGATACTCTTACGTTTTGTTAGAGGCCTTCTGCTACGAAGTGTAGATCAGAAGAAATCGTAACTCATTCAAATACATTTACATATTCGCACTGCTTTTTCTGATAATCTGTTTTTCTTCTTTTTTAGTTGATCCCTTTTCACCGTTACTGTTACTTTTTGAGTTTCACTTGTCTGGTCACGTTAAGTAGTTGTCACTGATTTTACAACAATAAAGAGTTATCTTCGTCGTGCTCTATCATGCTCTTTATTACCTCAACTTACGTTCCAGTAATTGCCACTGTTTATGACTGCAATTCATAAATTTTACGCTTACCGTTTCACATGGGAAAAGTGTTAGATGCAGTAAAGTTAATGGTTCCCTAGAGAGGGTTTTTCAGGTGGGTGACTACCTGAGGAAGAGAGGTGCTGTTTTTTTTTTCGAAGTTTATAAACAGCATTTCAGTATGGGAATCCACAGCGCTACACCGCAAGGGGAGTGCTATTATCTTCTTTATGCTGTGGAGGAAGCAGAGACTGCATAAAACGATAATTATTTTTCATCCAGTCACCAACTGTTTTTATGTTTCAATTCAATCACTGAAAAATAGTGCAGAAAACAGAGAGAAGAAAGGAATGGAAATGGCGCACTTTTATGCGCTCACAAATGCGCGCATTATCAATGAATTTCGAAGAAAGCGCGCAACGGCAGCCTTTGCATCCAAAAACCAACACGCAATGTCTCTCTCTCTTGCGTGCGGCCGATGTTTTGCGTGTTCGAGCCGAATACGCAGTGCATCTTGCGCGATTAATTTCGGCGTAAGCGCCTCTCATACGTCGGAAGGATGAACGATGCGGGAGTGGATCGGTCGCCGTACTTCGTTTTTTCTTTTTTTAAAAATAATTTTTATTTTTGATGATAGCATTGGGCGGTATCTTTGCATTAACTTTCCATTCGTTTATGCTTGCGCGAGCGTGTGCTTGTGTGTCCATCCTTTGTGCGTCTACTTCGGGAGGTGCTAGCTTTTTGCCTGTTCCATTGTAATGGAAAAAAGGCCATTCGTTAAGCGCATAATTATCGAATAGAAACTTTTAAAAATCGAGCTAGAGCTGCAGATTTCTGCTACATGTATTTTTTAAAATCGTTTTGTGCTCTGTTTCTGGTTCATAATTTTTGCTTTATATTTCCGCTTAGTATTTTGTTGCTTTAGAAAGAAATTCCATATTGTAGAGGCAGTATAAAATAAGTAAATGAATAAGTATGCGTTTCAGAGTGGTCTCATTTTAGAGTGTTCTAAGTACCAACTTTCAGATTAATGTGCATACTTCTGGAGGACGTATAGTTCATTCAGAGGGGTCTTTGTTCATAGGTAATCAAGAATGCTGCCTAAAGCCCCGAAGGGGGTCAAAACGAAGGGAAGTAATATGCGTAGTGCATTTGTTATGATGACATCAATAAATCATTTCCTACCTAGAATAGAAGAGTCAAGTCGACTTATAATTCGAAACATTTTTCGCTTCGACGATGTTTTCAAGAAAATTGATTGTTTCATATGCGAACGACCGTAAAAGGATATATCTATAAAATGTGATATACACAAATTGTTTTACGCGCAGGTTGAAAGCTATGCGTTTGATGTTTGTGTTCCTATGCAAGTGAGAAAGTGTTCTTGAGTCGATGTTGGGAAATTGTATTCATGATCTGATAGCACAAAACTGCTTCGAATTCAACTCGATGATACTCGAAAGGTTAAAGATCTTAGAGTGTAATCGAATTTGAAAATCTATAATAATATATAATCTGAAGCGCAATACGAGTGAAACATTCGTATACATGCTTAAGAACTTTTCGTATCGCTCACAACATGAAGTGGCAATAGCTGAGTGCTGTATTGCGTGGTTGTGTCAGAGTACACTTGGCGTGTTTTGCGAAATTGCTATATATACTGCAAGCATGCAGCGCAAAAATTTGAAAGCTTTTGCATCGATGCCAGAAGAATGTAATTTTCACCGAGGATTTGGGGAGATTTTCATAACCAGATTATGTATTGCCCTATCAGCAGACGTTAATATTCATATTGTCAGTCATTGGAGAATAGTTTGCTAAAATATGTGACAGTTCCCTTCCCTCACGATATCCCTTACTGCTATAACTTCAAGTAGTCATCGAGCCTTGTACGGTCTTTTGAAATGGTATGAATATCAGTGATGCGATCATTTAGGTGCCAAAAAGTTTTCAAGTGATCTGCATATATTGTGCATACATCTGACTCATTGTTGAACGCGTCATTTATGTAGAGCAGAAAAAGTTGCGATACCTAAATGCTTCCTGGATGTGTACCGCTGGTAACTTCATAGCTACACCACAGCGATTATCTATCTTAACTCGAAATGAACGACTGAAATGGAGCGATTCTACGCACTTCAACAGCGACTTCAGTATACCATGGGATCCTAATTTGTTTTGCAGTTTTCTCATGCATCTGTTCTGTTTGGAATCCCTGATTTGTCAGTTTTTTGAACAAGCATTTAGGAAAAGAGTCATCACTTGCTTCCATACCGCTATTACAGGATGGTATTAATAATTAAATATGATTTACAACTAAACCTAATATCGCAGAAATTGTTATTATCTTTCGATGCTCGATTCGATGGAAAGGTCATTTTTCTTAGATTTCTGATTTTCGTAAATACTCAGCTGTCTTGCACCGTCGAGGACTTAGCAACTTGCTCGAGTGCGAAAAAGTACAGCTTGTAATGCCTTTTTAAAACTGTTCAATCACAGCTTTGTTCCTTCAAAAATTTAAATTTTTTCGGGGGCAGGATTGTAAACATTTGCCTATTTCTTAACATTTGCGTTTTCTTAAGGGCTCGTTTAATTGATTCTAATGGAGATGATAATGCAATCGTTGATACACGAAATCCGGGAATTGAGGCGTAAGGGTTGCGTCGTTATTTAGCTTCACAGCAGGGAATAGGTAGTACAGTTTTAGAATTTAAGAGAAATAATGAAATTCTCGACAGTAAAATTTTGCTACCGAACATTTAATTTTCCTGCTTAATCTGGCTTTTTGCATCTTCTTCGTAGCACAATAGAAACTTCCGGAAACCCATAATTCTTTTTTCCTTTTTCAGGCCGAGTTCATGTTCACGTACACGTACTTCCTCGTTCTTTCTCTTCCGCCTTTGGTATATCATTACTCACAGCCTCTGATGTCCTTGTATCAAATAGTATTTGTGTGCCTATTGCTCTGTTCTTTCTTGTTCTTTGCCCTGGTACAGTATAAAAAACAAATAGTAGGGCAACTTACTGGTTTTCACACCCGTGCTGCTTGCAGGCAAACCGTTGTTTTTCGATGGTGTGCCCAGCATGTGGCGATCCATTCTATAATCAGAGTACAGGCTGTACACGCGGATGAATGATTGGAAATTCAAAGGAGGGGATTTGCGTCATGAGCTGAAGTGGTAGCATGAATGCAGGTTGTACGGATACCTATGCGCACTAATTTTTGTCTCGATTGTAGATGACGTACTGTTACTTACCTTCACTGCTGCAGGTTACTGTTATTTGCTTCTTATGCTTTCTCTCCTTTTTCTTTATAGACGTATGTCTTGACATGTACTCAGCTTAGAATGTGTGTCCTCTGTTGTACTTATATATCTATTCATTTTGTGTACTGTTCAAAACTGCTAACGTTTACTATGTTCGTATTGGCGAAGAGAGAGAGGTTCACGGCAAGGGAAGGCATTAAGAGTGACTGTTCAGAAAATTTGTTGGTTAGGCTGGTAAGTACTTGTGAAAGCACAACAATTTTTGTTTGAACAGATGCCTCGAGGCTTCAGTTTATTGCGATCTTTGGAGACGGGCCTTGATTCCGAAAGCTTTTGTTACTCTTTTGTTTTTTTTTTCATTTTATTGCTTGCCTAGGTAATCGTAAAGTGTTACTGATGTACTTTATCAAACGTTAAACTAAACGTAGCCAATATCAATTTTCAATATTTGAAATACAAATTTTTCTTAAGGTTTTACAGAAGCGCTTGAAATGTTGTTGAATGTAGGTGTCCGGAAGAAGGGGACTCACATTCAGTATTTTTTATTAGAGAAACGCTTATCTTGTTGTTTTCGATGTACATTTACTCTGAGAAATATTGCTATTCTTTGAGTTCTGACCGCTATCCTCACTAATTCTTTGGAGAACCAGTAATGTCCCTTCCCACTCTAGTCGTTTATCTAACAATTATCATATCGTCTTCTTGCATTCTGTACTTTCTTTAACTTTCTATGAAATAGATTTCTATATATATATATTAGATCACTGCCTAGCGCAGCAAAACACAACTAAGTTCTCTTACCTTTCCATTTGCGCGTGACCGGTTGGCTTTCGCTACCTTCTTTTCCTTCCCTCGTGAAATGTTCTGCTCGTTGTGCACAACTTTAATCGGTAGCAGTTCAGCTGTTCACATGTTTTTTTATGTGCTTATTGTGAACAGCCAACTGCCTGTACGTTTTGTTTGTGTAATACCGCGAACGTTTTGTCTATGTTAGTATCTGATTTCAATGCTGAGCAACGTATAGCACTGAAGAAAACATCCCATGGTTCACGTAGACTGCATACCCACTGTACTGCATATATCAACGTTAGCGACCGTAGAGGGCGGTGGTGGGACTGGTTTGGTCGAGCAAAAGCAATTCCATGATTCTAGTAATGTGGCAGAAATCAGTGAAAATGGATACGCTGGAGGGGCTGTTCAGCATGAATTCAATTATATAACTGGCGGTTACATGAAGGTGATTTATGCATTCGTAGAAATGGATTTTCGTTTCGTCTTTCTTATGTAAAATTCGTTATGGAATTATTCCCGAAGTAGCTTGGCTTTACAGTGTAACCGTTTTGAGAATTTAATACAACAATGTAAATTATCAAATATTATTTACTCGACGATAAGTACAATAAGACGTTCGGTACGCTTAATTCAATATGCAAATCAATGGCAACATGAATTAATTTGTGAGCATCCATTTCACACTTTACCATCCTTCAAATAACACCCTTGCAAAAATAAGAGAGAGTCACATTTAGGAATATAAGAATCAAATCGGAGATCACCATCGCCCAGTTCTGGAACGTAATTGTGACCTCAACCGCATCGCTTATGTGATCTTATTTTCTTTTGTTTCTTCTATTTTCTTCTTTTTTTTTACTCTCTGTTTTTTCTCCAGTTTAACCTGAGCAAGTTACGACATCAGCTCCAAATAGGGCGGCACCTCCGACTATCCCTTTCTAACGGAAAAAAAGAAGTCGCCATAGAACGTTGAGTAGTTTAAGGTACTCGATGAAGGGGCAGAATTGCTGAAAAGGGTTGAATTGATCGTCAAATAGTTGAAAGCGCTGAAGAGCAGAGCTCGAGAGAGCTAGTCAGTAGATAGGTGCACACTCGTCTCAATGACGGTATTAGTTTGAGTTCGACCCATACGAAAGTTCATTGTTTGTTTATCGAATTTAAGTCATTTGAAGAAGTAATTGTTCTTTCATTTGTCTCCCTCATCGCTTAAGTTCTATTGCAATAAAACCGTTCTCAACAATAAATCAGTAAAGTGCAATTCATCTCAATTTAGAGGATGGAATATTGCCTGTTGGCTTATTCCGTTCCAGTAAGCTCGCTATCTCAATTGGAGCATCGTCCAAAAATTTTATAACGCCTGAAAGGCGAAGCGTTGTGACTGAATTTATGCGGTAGTAAAGTTTAATTGTTATCGAATAGTGGGGTGCAAAAAATGAATATTGTCGCGAAATGTCGAGCGTTTATTTGCTAGGGTTTATACTGTTCCTGAAACTTAAGCTTAACTTTTTCGGTGCTTGTATTTTCCTAAATTGTCTGATTGTGACATTTTAGCCAGAAAGCGTTTGAATGCGATAACGCAAAAGATTGCTAAGGGGCGAATGTCAGTAAGAATGATCGTTTCGTTGCCGAGCCACTGCTCGAAATGCTGACTTAGCCGTCCATACAGTGTAGCCGTGTGCAACTGAGCCGATGAGCTGTAAGATGAACATCGAGCTCAACGAAAATCGGCCAATTTGAAATGCTTCAAAAAATGTGTGAGGATATGCATGAATGAGCGAGATCGCCACTATACAGATAGGAAGGATTGGAACGTGGTATTATGGTTGACTGTGTGAATGTTTTTCCGTGTTACTTCAGATACTTGATCTTATGCGTATCATACGTATCTGAGACGGTTACAGGACGTTAAACGCTAACATGCTGTGAATCTTAGTGGTCTTATTTTGAAGAAGTACAAAGCAGCGCTTATGTTAAGTACATTCTAGCTCTAGTCGTTGTCCGAATCTATGATCATAAGGCATCCATCCTTCGCATATGACATCGCGCAGCCACATTTTTGGTGTGGATATTGTATTCTGTCATCGTACAGTGCTTGCAGAAGTTGTACGTACATTTTGAGCAGGTGATACGGCAACTTTATGTTAAAAATTGTGCGCGCATATTCCTGAATAGTTAATTACTGTGTGCATAATCGCAGCTGTTGGTAAACAAACAATACTTTTTTCTTACTACGCACTGTGATTGGCATTAAAGTAAATGTTTTGTTAAGTGTTCCTAGCTCTGATCTTTTTTCACTTTTCGGTTACCGAAACCAATGAAATGAGAGGTGTAGTGGAGAAAAACTTTTTCTTAACAAAAAATTGAAAGTATCCATTGATTGCCAATAAAACTTTCTTCCTAATCAAACGTAAAAGCGTTTTAGCAGAGCAAAATAGCAGCGATTCTTCTTTGCTGGGAGCAGTAGTCGTCCAAAATGAGCCAATTTCATACGGTAATTTTGAGTTCACGATCGCGAAAAATTGCGCCGATTTAGAAGCAGTAATTTTTCGCTGTAGTTATGGCATAATTGCGTGCTGAAATTGGCGCACTTTGAATGCGGTCATTACCGATGAAAAACGAGCTGGCTGTTTGCAATTTGAAGACGTAATAAAGAGAGTGGAGTTCTGGCTTTGTGACTACTCTCACCCCGTGGATTGGCGTCAACCATTCTAAGTGTTTAATTGTGCACAAGTTGTGATTCGTTGCGGAAGTTGTGCTGTTATGTTATGAGATCTTTCCCATGTTTGTTCGAGTAATATTTGAGTTATTCGACTTCCTCGCTAACAAGCAATGAATTACCCTTCGTTCAGCCTAGAATACAGCCTTCGTTCAAACGTTTGTATCCTGTTTGGAGAAGTTTTAGAAAAGTTGACTTTTATTCGCAATAAAATAAGTCCTTTTCCCAACGAGTGTCACCATCTCGCAGGAGACCACGTGGATGATAAAACCTTCGAAACTCGATTAAGTGTGATGCGGTATGTTTTGTGGGAACGGTGTTGCGTGCTGGCATGGTTTATTTTATGCAGTAGGACAACAAATGTGGCTAATCTATATCAATATCTTAATAGGCATTAGCATGATTGATAAGAGTCATAGTAAAGTTAAAATTAAACCTTAGTGCTTAATTTCGTATTTTAGTGTTTGTGGCTGTGCCATTGTTGTTTCAATCGCTTTCGTTCAAATGCTTGTACATTGGCATGTTACGGCACTACAAAAGCGCCAATTGGCAGTCATGCTGCAGTGTCTTTACGCAACGAGACGTTCAGAAAAGGTGCACACAAAAAAAAATCCAGTAAGGGAGGAAAATACATCAAGACCAAATATATGTATACTCAGTAGTTACCATTCGATACTGCGTGTTGCAGGCAGGCACGGAAGTAACATGCCATTTAGGGCTTTCGTCGACCAAACATGTTGGTATGTCGTATATAAGTGCGTTATTTTCGCCGTTCGCCTGCTAGTTGGTTGTTTGGAATGAATGCACTCACCGCTCGAAGCTAAACGTTTTTTTGTCGGGACTTGTGCATCTTTGACAACAGGTTCTTTTAACCATCAGTCGTTACCACAGCCGAATTTGGTTGAGGTTTTGACTGGTATTTTGATCATCGCCACTCGTCCTGAGCTGAACTTTGTGTGCTCCCAAGGTGAACATTTATCTTTTCGGGAATTGAGAAGGGCAAGAAAAGACAGTGCTGCGTAGACAGTTTTATACCTTGGTTGGACGCAGATATCCGCAAATTCACTTGTACCGAATCTACGCTCGCAGTTATCAAGTCCGTCGCTATCCACAGGCTCGGTTCCTCCATAGTTTTTCCATGCTCTACTGGGCCTTAAGCAGTCGTTAGAAAACCGCTTGTTGTTTGGTCAAAACACCGTAGGTGAGCTTACCGTGTTCCCCGTGTCATCCGCAATCGGCGATAGGAATGAGGGATTATAGCCGGAATTTCGTATGCGATTTGGAGATGAGATCCGAGTAGTTCGAAGGTCAATGTGAAAATAGAAAGAGAAAAAAGGATGAAATCGGAAGAAAGAAAATTGTGCGGTGGCTGAAGTTGCATTGAGGGCCCCGCTCATCTTGCGAACTTGTGCACTGATTCCCAGTTCTTACATGTAAAATTCGCTAAACATGTTTCAGATTCCAAAAGTGTCTTATTTTAGACGTAGAATTTTCGAATCCCTATGAGCCTTGATCTTCCGGAGTCACAGCATCCCCAATATAGAATGACATGAAAACCTAGCCAAAAACATTCCCGGAGCGGTGTTGATGCATCGTAACTTTTACTGTTACTGTAAAGAGCACTTAAACCAACTTTAGTGGTCAATCGTTTTAAGCTCAAAGCGAAAGGAGACCTTTATCGTAACTTGTTTTCTATGATCGTAAGACGGTATTGGAAGGAATTTTTGTACTGATGAATTAAAAAATTCAGATTTGTTAGCGACTTTGCTACTTTGCTGTGGGAAACTATTGCATGATTCAAAAGCTGGAAATTCGGGCTGATGCAACGAAACAATTATCAGTTTTCGTGCGCAGTGTGACTGATGGATGAAGGAGGTGAGTAATTTTTGAGGTGTAAAAAAGTGAGAGAAAATGATATTTTCGTTACAGCTGCCAAATAATACTTTTGGCCGTGCTGCATGTGAACTGCGATGCAGTCGGTTCCAACGCATAACAGTTGACTGATTTTAAAAATTCCCGTGTATCAGCATTTTCGCTCATGCACATGTAGGCGTTATGGTAGTGGAGCGGAGCGTTTGCCTACAAAGGTTCTCGCGCTGCGTGCATTCCACTGCGCTTGCTCCATTATCCGCTCCGTGCGTACGTATGTTCTGCTCGTAGCACCACAACGCTTATATTAGCCTCAGTCAGCAGGAGAGCATTCGAAGGCAGATGACTGAGAGTGGTAAGTTGCGCCCTAAAAATGAGCGCACAATGCATTGCTGCTTCAAAGAGATATTTTTTTGACCTGAAAAGAATCGAAGTGCTTACAGATGATTTGATATCAAAATGCATATGCTTGAGTCAAAATATTTTTGAACTTGCAGTACATTACACGAGGAATGAGCGTATGAGTTGGTTCAAAATTACTTCGCTTATTGGAAGTCCGCAATTCGTATATTCACAGCTCAAGAGTGTAGCAAATAGGACTCTTGTTTTTCAATACTGGTCCAGTTCAAATCACCTAAGGTTACTTTCAACGCAAAAGTACTCCTTCGAATCAAGGTATGCTGCAGAGGAAGTCGTGTGGATAACGGAGTATTTCTTGCTATTATCTACGTCATGATATCGATTTACCTATTTCATTGTTCATCTACAATTATCAATGCAGAATGGTGTGCGATTTTTGGTGATCAGTGGTGGAAATGCTGAGATAAGATCCGCTGGCAATTTAGTGAAAACCGTTTTTGCGAAAAAAACCGATCGTAGTTTATGAAATGAAATGAGAAGAGAGAAATGATGCTAGAAGAATGTATAGTGGCATACTTGTTAATGCTGATTCAGGTTAATTCATTTCTGAGGCACTATCGAATTAGTGAACACAAGGCAACAAAAGGAAAGATGATTCTGAGAGCTAAAAATTCCCGTATATATCTAAATGAAAAATTTTAGAGATGTTTTAATCGATTATTTGGGTGGAGGCGGTGTATATCGGCATTAAGAAAATATGAAGTTCCTAAATACCTAATTTTCCTTTTTTTCTTCATTTTTCGCACCAGAGCGCCTCCTCATTGAGCTGTGGGGGCAATATCACTTCATCAATCTGAAATCCACAGTATATGGTGGTCACAGGGGCTATCCGTTTGGGCCACAAGGATTATCTTACTGAAGTTTTAGTTCTTTTACGTTTTCGCTAATGATCGTTATTTGAAAGCTGCATACTTTTGCGATATGCGCATTGATGATTTTACACTATAGGTGCAAGATGTACTATCCATTGCATTTCACCTGGTTCAGATATCTAAGGTCGTAATATAGTTTTTAAAAACTTGTTGAGTGCTCATCACTAACTCTAATAAAGTGCTTTTCATAAAATTCTGAAGTCAGAAAATTTCTTGGGGTCAGAATATTTTTCAAATTGCATCTTAGAAAAACTTCTTTCAAAACTTGCTGAACAATTACTTGCTATGTTGAGCTGTAGCTGTATGGGAGAGTTCAAAATGTGCTCTGTTGCAATATCGGCTATATAGACCATGGACTTCGTCTTATACTACCAGAACATGTTACTTAAAAACGAGGTACTACAGAATCGCCAAAAAAATTTTTTTAGAATTACAGATTCAGGAGGAGTTTGATCGAAGTTGCCAACAATTTTCAATTCATTTCGCCGTAGTAACTTATCAGAGAATTTTCGACTCCTCTAGCTATGTTTATTCTTGCTTTCATAGGACAGTTGAGTCAACAGTGCGTATTGACATCCAGTTTTTGAAATGGGAGGCTAAAAGAGAGCTAGAAGACAGACCGGCTTCTATTAGAGACTATATAGTACATTATGTTGATACAGTGAGGTCACGCTGATGCAAATACAGAAATTTGCTTCGGGTTGTTGGGATAATGAATTGCTTCTAGGGTCGTTTGCTGTGGAAGGCGGTAGTTTTGGGAAGTGGTCGCGTCAGGCACGCATACTTTTCATACGTGAAGTGGAAGTAAGACCGGCATTATGGACCACACAGCTGCACGCCAGTCGTGATCCGAATTTACGGGAACTCAGGCTCCAGATCGCACGAAGCGTCTCTCCAGTACTTGGCTTCAACATCACATGTTTGTTTATTATTGGTTTGCATCAATTATTTTTTCTCTTATTTCCATTGCGATGTTTTGTTACAATGTACCACGATTCTTTTTAAATAAACCGGGTTTGATTTTTAGTATTTTTGTGATGTCTGCGGCAACCAGACTTAAAATTTTTTTTCGTTTGATTTTGCTATCCTAGCAAGCAAGGAATCACATAAGGCAACAACGCCAACTACAATTCTCTTTGCAGATTTCAGCTGTTCGTAAATCTAATGTGCAACAGTCAGAATTGATAATGTTGATTGTGCTGCATTGAGGATCGACGTTTCAAAAACCACTTTCGTTCCTCTCTAAAAACACTCCTTTTCAGTGACTTTTTCAGTGGGGAAAGTTAATTTTTTGCTGAATTTTTTTTTGTGCGTTTTCATCATTATCCTTCGATTTGTTTAGGTCACGGTAATGAATTTATATGTATGGCCTTAAATCCTCTAAAGTTACAGGCACCAATTTATTATGGGCGTCGTATAAACTTCAATGATTCGACATATTTTTGAAGTAACATAAAACAGTCAATGAGATCTCATTGTGTGAGTGGGTTGAAGGGAGGAGGCATAACTGTCTTGTTTTTTATGGCGGTCATTGTAAAGTACTTTCATTTACTGCTTCATATTAGGCAGCAATCAGTACTAGCTGTCGTGCGCGTTGATCACACACTCATTCATAATTATCTTTATACTGAGCTTTTGAAAGTCTTTCTTCCTGCATTATGAAGTATGCAAAGTACTATTCATGCTTTGCATATTCTTCCCTTTGAATTCCCTGGATTCCGAATTCTTGGCGACTGGACCTCTAACTGGATTGTTTTGTAGTATTTTTTGGAGTAAAGATTGCTATTTTTTGTCATCAACGTTATAATTAACTTGATCCAAAATTGGACTGCCACTTGCTCCCTTTTTCCTATCAGTTATGGTTGGAGACAGGCGCGCAACAAACTGATGAATGATGTAGAAGGCGTAATACTGCGTTCTTGTAGGTTATGATGTTGCTCTTCAGTGGAGGCAACTAAAGAAGCAGTATAAACGATATCTGAAGCTATGTGAACAGTTTGAGAAGGACAACTCTCGTACACTTCGTCCGTCCTTTTCATTTGCCAAACAAATGAAATTCCTACTCAAGGATAACGCTTTTTACGAAAGGTAAATGTTAGCTCATTCACATGCTAAGCAGAAGAGATCGCAGAATGAAAATCTAATCCTTCACTGGGCTTCACTGGAAGAAAATTTCGGAGTTTCCTTAAATGTTCGTAAAAATTTCGGTTTTTCTGCTGCGGAAGAAATGCAGAAAATTCCTCTTTATTAGTAAAAGTTAAGTTATTTTAAAAACAAAATTCCTTTTGACTTGAAAGTCCAGCTTTTCTTCACGTTGCCTTCTCCTTGTCCAACCATCAAAATCATACGTTTGAGAATCCTAGATGTCCAAACGTGCCTATATATACATATATATATATATACATATATATATATATATATACTTTTTTGTGACGAATATTCGCGTATTTTTCTTTTATCGCCTTTAAGATGCTTTGGTTCCGAGAAGCGATCCGTCTTGAATGAACAACCTTTCTCCAATCCTACTCAGGATGAGGAATGCAGAGAATCACGAAAACTGCGGTCTTTGAGTACAAGCAACAATTACAAATCTGCCATACTCTGTTCGTCGGATCCTCAAGAAGACAACGTAACATGTCATGAGAAAAATATTCATGGACTTAATGAAGCTGAAGCGAGTGGTCACTGGCAAGAAGCAGCACCAACTACCGAAGCGTGTGATGTGCAACCACAGTTTTCCAATTTTGATCGAAAGCAACGATTAGGTAGGCTGTGAATTTTTTTCTATTCGTCTTTGCAGATTTTTTTTCTCACCGGCTGCATTTTCTGATATCATTATGTTGATACAGTGAGGTCACGCTGATGCAAATACAGAAATTTGCTTCGGGTTGTTGGGATAATGAATTGCTTCTAGGGTCGTTTGCTGTGGAAGGCGGTAGTTTTGGGAAGTGGTCGCGTCAGGCACGCATACTTTTCATACGTGAAGTGGAAGTAAGACCGGCATTATGGACCACACAGCTGCACGCCAGTCGTGATCCGAATTTACGGGAACTCAGGCTCCAGATCGCACGAAGCGTCTCTCCAGTACTTGGCTTCAACATCACATGTTTGTTTATTATTGGTTTGCATCAATTATTTTTTCTCTTATTTCCATTGCGATGTTTTGTTACAATGTACCACGATTCTTTTTAAATAAACCGGGTTTGATTTTTAGTATTTTTGTGATGTCTGCGGCAACCAGACTTAAAATTTTTTTTCGTTTGATTTTGCTATCCTAGCAAGCAAGGAATCACATAAGGCAACAACGCCAACTACAATTCTCTTTGCAGATTTCAGCTGTTCGTAAATCTAATGTGCAACAGTCAGAATTGATAATGTTGATTGTGCTGCATTGAGGATCGACGTTTCAAAAACCACTTTCGTTCCTCTCTAAAAACACTCCTTTTCAGTGACTTTTTCAGTGGGGAAAGTTAATTTTTTGCTGAATTTTTTTTTGTGCGTTTTCATCATTATCCTTCGATTTGTTTAGGTCACGGTAATGAATTTATATGTATGGCCTTAAATCCTCTAAAGTTACAGGCACCAATTTATTATGGGCGTCGTATAAACTTCAATGATTCGACATATTTTTGAAGTAACATAAAACAGTCAATGAGATCTCATTGTGTGAGTGGGTTGAAGGGAGGAGGCATAACTGTCTTGTTTTTTATGGCGGTCATTGTAAAGTACTTTCATTTACTGCTTCATATTAGGCAGCAATCAGTACTAGCTGTCGTGCGCGTTGATCACACACTCATTCATAATTATCTTTATACTGAGCTTTTGAAAGTCTTTCTTCCTGCATTATGAAGTATGCAAAGTACTATTCATGCTTTGCATATTCTTCCCTTTGAATTCCCTGGATTCCGAATTCTTGGCGACTGGACCTCTAACTGGATTGTTTTGTAGTATTTTTTGGAGTAAAGATTGCTATTTTTTGTCATCAACGTTATAATTAACTTGATCCAAAATTGGACTGCCACTTGCTCCCTTTTTCCTATCAGTTATGGTTGGAGACAGGCGCGCAACAAACTGATGAATGATGTAGAAGGCGTAATACTGCGTTCTTGTAGGTTATGATGTTGCTCTTCAGTGGAGGCAACTAAAGAAGCAGTATAAACGATATCTGAAGCTATGTGAACAGTTTGAGAAGGACAACTCTCGTACACTTCGTCCGTCCTTTTCATTTGCCAAACAAATGAAATTCCTACTCAAGGATAACGCTTTTTACGAAAGGTAAATGTTAGCTCATTCACATGCTAAGCAGAAGAGATCGCAGAATGAAAATCTAATCCTTCACTGGGCTTCACTGGAAGAAAATTTCGGAGTTTCCTTAAATGTTCGTAAAAATTTCGGTTTTTCTGCTGCGGAAGAAATGCAGAAAATTCCTCTTTATTAGTAAAAGTTAAGTTATTTTAAAAACAAAATTCCTTTTGACTTGAAAGTCCAGCTTTTCTTCACGTTGCCTTCTCCTTGTCCAACCATCAAAATCATACGTTTGAGAATCCTAGATGTCCAAACGTGCCTATATATACATATATATATATATACATATATATATATATATATACTTTTTTGTGACGAATATTCGCGTATTTTTCTTTTATCGCCTTTAAGATGCTTTGGTTCCGAGAAGCGATCCGTCTTGAATGAACAACCTTTCTCCAATCCTACTCAGGATGAGGAATGCAGAGAATCACGAAAACTGCGGTCTTTGAGTACAAGCAACAATTACAAATCTGCCATACTCTGTTCGTCGGATCCTCAAGAAGACAACGTAACATGTCATGAGAAAAATATTCATGGACTTAATGAAGCTGAAGCGAGTGGTCACTGGCAAGAAGCAGCACCAACTACCGAAGCGTGTGATGTGCAACCACAGTTTTCCAATTTTGATCGAAAGCAACGATTAGGTAGGCTGTGAATTTTTTTCTATTCGTCTTTGCAGATTTTTTTTCTCACCGGCTGCATTTTCTGATATATATATATATATATAATATATATATATAATATATATAATATATATGTAAACATATCAGAAAATATATATATAATAGAGCACAGCACCACTGTGAACTTTTAATTCAAAAATTTTGGCATTTGATAGGGGAAGCTATTCGTTAATCTCTCAGTTGTCCGACTAACTTCAAATCATATATATATAATATATATAATATATATGTAAACATATCAGAAAATATATATATAATGTAAAAGAGCACCACTGTGAACTTTTAATTCAAAAATTTTGGCATTTGATAGGGGAAGCTATTCGTTAATCTCTCAGTTGTCCGACTGTGATAACTTCAAATTAAAAGCTCACTGATTCTGGCTAAATTGGTTGGATCATGCAATGAGTGATATTTTCAAAGCGGTTTCAGAGGACGATGTCCTGAAATGAGTGTTTCTAAAAATTTCCTTCAAAGGATCATCAACCACAAATGCAAAACGGAAATCTTAGATGCTTTTTCAATTTTGTGAGGGAAAGTTAGCAGTGAAGAGAGCAGCCAAGCATATTTGTATTTGTATTTATTTGTATTTGTACTTGGATATTTGTATTTGTTTGTGAAAATAATCAATAAAGAGCAGCAGCAGTAGTACGTAATAATTGGTAATAATAGTAATTAACATGTACTAATAGTGGTAAACCTAGAAAATTTCATTTTATGCGAAGGTCTTTAGTCGAGAGGAGCTCCGTTTCTTGGGAGGCCTCGGGAGGATGGGGAGGAGGGGGAAGGGAAGCGAACGGCTGCGTCTAAGCAAGGACGGTGATAGAATCTAGAAGAATGGATCGATCGTTTATGTCACTGGTTTCAGGTATCTGTTATCGCCCAGATGAATAGAGGTTTCCTTCATTGTTGCTTCATGTTGAAAAGGATAGCACTGACGAACTTACCCGTGCGGACGCATTTGTAATGTTATGAGATTAACTATATGAAAAATCACGAAAACACTCGAGACAATGAGTGGAAACTTCAGTGCGGTTTCGAAATGTGCTAATTTACTTCAGATGTTTCTAAAAGTTCAGTTTCAATGATCATGATTTGATTGCCTGTGCACTTTAAAGTTTTTGCAACTTTTTTAAACCAGCCGCATTCAGCACGGGAGGTGCTGTCATGTTCATCGTCAGATGCATCGTTCAACTAACAATCCCTAAAAATTTTTGCTTTCAACTTCTTGCCGTTTTCTCTTTCATTTAGTGAACTCATAATTTTTGATAGATCACTTTTAAGAGGCCAATCTGGAATAACGGTTCTCGTATATCTTCCCACCTTCCCTACACGGTAGTAGCACTTCTGATTCACTAATATAATATCTAGAGCGGGATATTACGGATGACGATGCGGATGCAAGGTGGTGGCCATATGAGGCACGTGTGATGCTTATACACGAGTATCGAAAAAGACCTGCGTTATGGACAGCACAACAAGATAGACGCAGATGCACTGTATATGCGCAATGTGCCCTTAGGCATGAGATCGCGCAACTCATGTCCGCCAAATTTGATTTCAAAATTACTGGTTGGTTTTTTAGCTTCCTTGTTTCGATTGCTGTTGTGGCAGATACTTCTTATGCCCCTAGTTTAATGCACTGCAAAGTTAAATCAACAGAATTTTGCACCAGTATTGATGAAAAACCTCTTTTTTGGATATCATAAAGCTATGAAGTTGAGCAGCGGGCAGCGAAGAGCATTGCTTGCAATCGATGCTTGAATCCGTATCTTCTCATTCAACCAAAACGTGCTATAGTGAATGTACGATTTAAATAGTTATAATTTCCAAGCACTAGACTAGTTGCAGCATTCTTCGAAGCACCCATCAAAATTTTTGCTCTCTGGAGGACATACTGCAATCCTTGAATTCGATTCCGCCCTCTATTAATCCTTCTCCCCCAACCCCCCCATGCCCCTGCAACACAATCTTCCTTTAATTTTTTTAAATCTTCTCCTGGCAATAACAGCTTGCACAAGCACCCATCATTGCCACCATATTGCTTTTCGTTCAAATCATTTAGTAGTAGGTCTTCTTCCCCGAACCAAGTCTCTGCCTTTCCTCTCTTCCCCACCCCCACCTCTCCATGCGTTCTCCATCTATCCAAAGGTGCACAATGCAGGAGCGTTTCAATGTGTAGGTGAAGATGTTGCTCGGCAGTGGAAGTACCTGAAGTGTCAACACAGACGCTATCTGAGGAGTATCAAGCGCTTCGAAGACGACGGCATCAAGCGTCCACTATTTCAGTACGCTAAGTTTATGAACTTCCTCCTCAAAGACGATGATTACATGAGGTGAGAAATTGGTTTCTATGAAAAGTTAGCGATAATGAAATTGTGAGGCAGTTGGCCCAGAATGTGGCTCAAGGTTGGAAGTGAATGGAGTGGATAAATTGATCTCCTCGGCTGTGTCTTTTCAACCCTTCTTGAAATCAAAATTCACTCCCCTTCTCCTCTTTCCGGACGATGCTTATACTTTACATAAATCGCTTATTATGCAGTTCAGATTTAGCGAAGTTCTGATTCATGTTTACCATTCAGCGCTGAAAATTAATCCAATACAATCGAGCAGTTCGTCCAAGGTTGTTCAGTCGTGTGCAAATATTCTCCAGTACTGGCCATGGCCTCTACTGACATACGAGAGATCACCAAATTTTTCGTTTTGATAAACTGGTGATAGCTTTTAACTTCCTCAGTTTTGCATCTGGCGTTGAATCCTGGGACTTTGTGAAGCCATCGTTTATGAGACTGAACTGGTGGCCATGGCCGTATTTGGAAGAAGCGCATAATATTTAAACATCTTGGTATAAAAGGGACCGCAACTGCGCAGACACAGCCTTCTCTTCGACCCTCGATTGTGCCAGTGACGTGCCAGTATCTAACTGGCCACGTAGAGGTCGGCAACTGGATGCCGCTAGTTGTTCTGCGGCAAACATTGTCGACTGACTGCCTCATTTCTGGCATTTGCACGAAAGCGGAGGAAGCATACTGCGCAGAAGTCGTCCTATGTTATGCTATGACCACAATCCAACAAACTGAAAGCACCGAACGTCAGATGTAGAAGTGGGTTAATTTGACTGAGCTTTTTCAGGTATACTTCAGTGAACTCTCAGAGCAAAAGTAATACCTTTCATATTTTGTAGTTGTTGATTGAGAACTGAAGGATTGCGGCTTTCTCTTCGTGTAAACTTCCAACCATCTTTTTCCTATTTTTTAGGAGGATGGACCATCCATGAAGTTGTACTGCCATACTGTTATAGTGTTAAATAGAGTTGTACTGTTGCTCGCTTAAAACATTTTTAAAATGAAATTTTTCTTAAAAATCTTGGGTGTCCTTAATCATCCTGCTTCACCTTGCCATGCAGTGCTCAGACTGCCATTCAGCATGGCTAGGCGTTGGAGATTGAGCACGGCATGGGAGTGCTAGAGACTTTGTTTTATGATGTTTCCTGTTCATCATGGAATATCGGTTGCAGTGGTCTCGGTTTGGAAAAGCAATTCGTCTTGAGTGAGCAACAACAACCACAACTCGAGGTTGAATCGCTGGCCTGGTCTGTTGACTCAGATGGTGGTCAGGATGAGCTCAATGGCGTCGATAATGAGGTGGCATCTGTTTTGCACTTACACACTCGGGAAGGGGAAGCTACTGCGGTGGAGAAAACCGCCGATTATGTTAGTACTGCTGAAAGAAATGGTCTCAATCAAATGAGCAGATCCGTAAACGGACTCTGCGACAGCCACCCAGGGTGTTCAGAATTTTACGAACAAAAGCAATTCGGTAAGCTCCTAGCTTTTCTTCGTTTGCACTTTCTCTTCGCCTCCATTCTTCCGCACGTCCATTGTTTGCAATGAATTTATGAGAATATTTTGTCGGATTTATCCATTCTCGAGAACGATAAATTGAAACTCTCAATATTCGAATAGCTTTTTAAGTTCTATCATCTCTCTTTAGCAGGTTGAAGCTCCTTCCCCTTCTCCATTTCATATCGTCAGGTTTGCATTTAAAGATGGAACTGCTTTGTCCTTTCCGGGATTCTCAAAAAAAGGTTCCGATTCTGACATATGTTCGCTTGAAAGCCCTCATCTGATTCTTTGAAATTAGCAGGTTGGGTTTGAAGTTGCTCTTTATCTCATCTTCTACCTTCACCCCATATTGATCATACCAAAAGGAGAATTCAACATTTCCAGGAATAAAGCTCAGTTATAGCGAACACCGACAACCACAAGAGGAGGCTAGGGCATCCGTTTTGCACAGTGGCTGTTACGACATGCTGAATGAAGTACGCAGGTCGCTGTCCTTTGAATCTTCACCAATCAGTGTCCGTAACTCCGCCGTGCACTCAGCCTGGTGCCTTTCGGACGGAAAAACTGTGCCGAAAGAGGAGGATTCTCAGTGGCCTAATGACGTTCAAAAAGATGCTAATAAGGAACTGCATACCTCAGCCATTAAAAAGAACACCGTTCAGAGAGAGTCTTCAGCGCTCGACGAACACGATCATTTCGGTAAACAGTCACTGCTTAAATCGAATACAGTAGTGGATACTGTCCAGCTAGACAGCTATTTTTTGGATTTTCATTGAAAAGTACCATTGCTTATGATTCAATCCTCATATCCGCTGTCTCCGACAAAGCTCTTGCAAATGAATCATATAGTTTAGGCAGGAAAGTTGCTTCGGCTCTAAGGAGAGCGGCATCTTACGACACAACAATAGTGCAGCAATTTCGTATTGATGTCGCTAAAATGCTTGTTACACTCGAGCAGAATGTTATGAAGGTAAGGCTTCCTTTTTTGAATACACTGATATTTTTGACCACCTTTCTTTAGCCTGCAAAAATAAATTCACTTGAATTTGGTGGCGAATCCCTCATAGTATTACTTAAATATGAAAACTTAAGTTTTGCAATGAATCAGATTGAAAAAAAGAATCGTATCTTCTGACATTTGTTTCGTTACGAACAATATTGGAAGATAACATGCAAAAGTATCATTGATTATTGCAAGCGAAATTTCGGTTTTCTTGCTACTGTCAAGGTTCATCCAAACTTTCCACAAAATTTCTCTTCGCTCCTCGTCCCCCCCTCCCCTCACTTTTGTCTCTCCCTTCCTCCTCACCTTTTTCCCCTCCTTTTCCTTCCCCCTCTCCCATCACTCCGCTTCCCTCCCCTTCCGCTACCCTCCCTCTCCGCCATCGTCTCCTAAGATAGCTGTTTTATTCATGTTTCATTCTTCATCGACGTATCCACAAACCCAATACACTGATAAAGTGATGCCTTTGGAAACTGCATTAGTGGTATTTCGTTTGCAGTCCAGTAAGAACCGTATTTAATGATGAGCCTACGAAAGGTCATGTAATTACTAAAGACCTTTATCATATTTGCTCCTTAGTTCTCCTCGTCTGTTGTTTTTGCCTTGTTTTTCTTGTCTCATTCCCATGTCGACAGAAGACCACATTATGCTGTCCTGTGCGCGCTGCCTCCGTCGTTGTCCGAATACCTTAGTCATATGTCATTCCAACGCGTTGTACAACGGCCAGGCGAACGTTTGCCTTATAATGAAGTCCAGATGGTTGCTTTCAATCTTCGACGCCTATCTTCTCTAATATAAAATGTCTCATCTTGAAGGCGATGATGCAAAATCGGTAACTTCATGGTGAGATTTGGAGTCAACTGGAGTCGACGAAAACGGTTCCAATTCCCGTTCGGTTTCCAGTGATCGACTGATGGAAATGATTTTCTTACGCATTTTTTTTGTAAGGAAATCATTTCCGTCAGTTGGCCGTTGTTCCGTAAGATGTCGGTAAATAGAACAGAAGGCAGGCCGTATCTGGTGAGAGAGTAACAAATCGCAACCCGTCTTCGAAGTTTGGTCACAGTTAAATTTAAAAACACTATGCAAAAGAGAAGGAAGAGGAAGGGAAGGAAAGAAACGGAAAGGGAAGACAGTGATGTCGCAGACTACAGCAGTCGAGTGCTGGGTTTACGATCAGTTCCAGAATTATAAGGAGGGGAGCGGGGGGCTCGCTGAGTTGTTAGGCTATGCGCCGGTAGGCCAAATTTTTATCTGCAAGAAGCAGAAAGAGCTGTAATGTGCACTCAGACAACTGTTGTGATCTCAGAACGTTTCGTTATGAAAAGGTATCATCACTTGAAAGCGGCGGGAAGAGAAGAAGGGAGGGGGAAAGGGAGATAGTAAGTGAGAAGCAGATGCGCTTATTACAGAAACGAGTAAAGGGAGTAAGAGGAAGTTGAGCTAACACATCGCTGGGGGGATGGGAGGAGTAAACCGGGATGAGGATAACAATAACGATCAGTAAATTTATAGATATTGTATATATACTGTCTCACACTCGCTTAACATCTTAACGTCATATAATCTAACGTTTAACACCATACAATCTCATACTCGCTTATCACTGTTTATTAATTATAACTTAGTTCATTAATTATATATTTGTTTGCAGGTCGCATTTTAACTCACCCCATATTGATCATACCAAAAGGAGAATTCAACATTTCCAGGAATAAAGCTCAGTTATAGCGAACACCGACAACCACAAGAGGAGGCTAGGGCATCCGTTTTGCACAGTGGCTGTTACGACATGCTGAATGAAGTACGCAGGTCGCTGTCCTTTGAATCTTCACCAATCAGTGTCCGTAACTCCGCCGTGCACTCAGCCTGGTGCCTTTCGGACGGAAAAACTGTGCCGAAAGAGGAGGATTCTCAGTGGCCTAATGACGTTCAAAAAGATGCTAATAAGGAACTGCATACCTCAGCCATTAAAAAGAACACCGTTCAGAGAGAGTCTTCAGCGCTCGACGAACACGATCATTTCGGTAAACAGTCACTGCTTAAATCGAATACAGTAGTGGATACTGTCCAGCTAGACAGCTATTTTTTGGATTTTCATTGAAAAGTACCATTGCTTATGATTCAATCCTCATATCCGCTGTCTCCGACAAAGCTCTTGCAAATGAATCATATAGTTTAGGCAGGAAAGTTGCTTCGGCTCTAAGGAGAGCGGCATCTTACGACACAACAATAGTGCAGCAATTTCGTATTGATGTCGCTAAAATGCTTGTTACACTCGAGCAGAATGTTATGAAGGTAAGGCTTCCTTTTTTGAATACACTGATATTTTTGACCACCTTTCTTTAGCCTGCAAAAATAAATTCACTTGAATTTGGTGGCGAATCCCTCATAGTATTACTTAAATATGAAAACTTAAGTTTTGCAATGAATCAGATTGAAAAAAAGAATCGTATCTTCTGACATTTGTTTCGTTACGAACAATATTGGAAGATAACATGCAAAAGTATCATTGATTATTGCAAGCGAAATTTCGGTTTTCTTGCTACTGTCAAGGTTCATCCAAACTTTCCACAAAATTTCTCTTCGCTCCTCGTCCCCCCCTCCCCTCACTTTTGTCTCTCCCTTCCTCCTCACCTTTTTCCCCTCCTTTTCCTTCCCCCTCTCCCATCACTCCGCTTCCCTCCCCTTCCGCTACCCTCCCTCTCCGCCATCGTCTCCTAAGATAGCTGTTTTATTCATGTTTCATTCTTCATCGACGTATCCACAAACCCAATACACTGATAAAGTGATGCCTTTGGAAACTGCATTAGTGGTATTTCGTTTGCAGTCCAGTAAGAACCGTATTTAATGATGAGCCTACGAAAGGTCATGTAATTACTAAAGACCTTTATCATATTTGCTCCTTAGTTCTCCTCGTCTGTTGTTTTTGCCTTGTTTTTCTTGTCTCATTCCCATGTCGACAGAAGACCACATTATGCTGTCCTGTGCGCGCTGCCTCCGTCGTTGTCCGAATACCTTAGTCATATGTCATTCCAACGCGTTGTACAACGGCCAGGCGAACGTTTGCCTTATAATGAAGTCCAGATGGTTGCTTTCAATCTTCGACGCCTATCTTCTCTAATATAAAATGTCTCATCTTGAAGGCGATGATGCAAAATCGGTAACTTCATGGTGAGATTTGGAGTCAACTGGAGTCGACGAAAACGGTTCCAATTCCCGTTCGGTTTCCAGTGATCGACTGATGGAAATGATTTTCTTACGCATTTTTTTTGTAAGGAAATCATTTCCGTCAGTTGGCCGTTGTTCCGTAAGATGTCGGTAAATAGAACAGAAGGCAGGCCGTATCTGGTGAGAGAGTAACAAATCGCAACCCGTCTTCGAAGTTTGGTCACAGTTAAATTTAAAAACACTATGCAAAAGAGAAGGAAGAGGAAGGGAAGGAAAGAAACGGAAAGGGAAGACAGTGATGTCGCAGACTACAGCAGTCGAGTGCTGGGTTTACGATCAGTTCCAGAATTATAAGGAGGGGAGCGGGGGGCTCGCTGAGTTGTTAGGCTATGCGCCGGTAGGCCAAATTTTTATCTGCAAGAAGCAGAAAGAGCTGTAATGTGCACTCAGACAACTGTTGTGATCTCAGAACGTTTCGTTATGAAAAGGTATCATCACTTGAAAGCGGCGGGAAGAGAAGAAGGGAGGGGGAAAGGGAGATAGTAAGTGAGAAGCAGATGCGCTTATTACAGAAACGAGTAAAGGGAGTAAGAGGAAGTTGAGCTAACACATCGCTGGGGGGATGGGAGGAGTAAACCGGGATGAGGATAACAATAACGATCAGTAAATTTATAGATATTGTATATATACTGTCTCACACTCGCTTAACATCTTAACGTCATATAATCTAACGTTTAACACCATACAATCTCATACTCGCTTATCACTGTTTATTAATTATAACTTAGTTCATTAATTATATATTTGTTTGCAGGTCGCATTTTAACCGTTCGCTCTTATTGCTGTTTTAGTTTTTATTTCGATTTATCTCTTGCTCGCTTTTGATCTTCTCGTGTTTCTAACCGCTTCTTCCCTCCCTTCTCCTCCTTCTTTCCCGCATTTCTGAGTTCATCTTCCCTCCTACTGCACAGTATGATATACATTTCTGGTCAGTTTTCACCTTTTTCGCTTTTGTGCACATGTTCTTTCGACTGATGGCGTTTTTACATGGCGAAACGTTTTAACGGGTCCATGCTGTTCTATTCTTAGTTGTTTGATTTCGTATTAAAGCCATTTCTACTTTTTTTTTCACAAGTAGATGCACCGCACTGCCAATATGTGTCCTACAGGTTTTGTCAGTAAATAATGGAAGGTATTTATCAGTAAGTCGTTTGCGGAAGGTGAACCGTGACTGCAGGGTTAATTATACCGAACTTATTGTATTGGATACTCATCATTGATTGATTTTACAATCACTACGTGAATAAACGATATAGTAGTTACGATGAACATACAACGGGAACCGATACTATGAAACTTCCATTATCGACAACTACAGGAAGCGATACTATGAAACTTCCATTAACGACAACTACAGGAAGCGATACTATGAAACTTCCATTAACGACAACTACAGGAAGCGATACTACGAAATTTCCATTAGTCAGTAATACGCGTTGGCACTTCCCTTCCCCCTCACCCTCGAAATTTTTCAAGTATTTCCCAGAATACTTTTCAGAGCAAAATTTGCAGGTCAACATTTTTCGTGTAAAATTTTGCAGACACAATATTTGAAGCAAAAATAGCCATGAGCCACACGATAAGTACCTTTCAGCAACTCGCAGGTGCCAAAGATATGAAAATTTTGCGCTGCTAAACAACCTTTCTCGAAAAGTTCCGACCTTTCGCAGTGCTTGTCGATGCGCCAGCT
>JPKZ01000272.1:805884-824092 GCA_000803305.1 Toxocara canis | reverse complement strand
TTAAGGGTCGTGAAGATGAAGTTCACCACTTGGTGACCGCAATGTGAGTCATTTCTTGAAGACACGGAATTCTGGATGGTTAGGACTTTAACATCGAATAGTTGCATTGGAACGTTGACATGATAATTGTAAATTTTGGTGAAACATCGCAAACTGATTGCCATAAACGCTGCGTGGGTAATATTACATTCGAAATAAACAAAAAAAAAGTTATAAATATGGATTGAACGATTTTATCTGCATCCATTAAACGGATATCCACCCTCCTTCCGTAATTTTTTGTGGATTTCCATTCGGATTATTGCCGTGTTAAATTTCTCAACGTTTCAGTCGAAAAACGTTGTTTCAAAAAAAAAATTGAGTGTCCGTTAATGGTAAATAGCGCACGTTGTCACATTTAAATGCGCCTAGATAGCATTGAGCAAAAATGAAAAATGCAGATATTCCTCAGTTAGCGTTATGTTCATAGAAAACACTAATTTCGGGAAACAGATTGCGTAGAATTTAATTCAGGATTATCACTCACGGTTACGTTTAGCGTTGCTTAAATCTTCCAGGCAGCAATAAGAAAATCAGATATCTGGAAAAGATTTGAGCCATTAGTCAAGGTAACCAGAGAGCGTAAAATTTTTTGGCTAGACCCAGTCTGTTTCCCATGTTCAAGAGTGTCTAGTGCCGGAATTTAATAGCGCCAGTTAGATGCTGTAAAGGAATGAAGATGAGCGGATTATTTTTCTGAATTTTAAACCAAATATTTTTCAATTCGACTTCTTCGATTCCCAAGATTAATTACCAGGAAGATAAAAAAGGAAATGAAGGATGTTGGAAGTAACGAAAACCTGAACTTCTTACTTTCACTGCATACATTAAGCTTCTGCCTCACACCTCTGTTCTCATCCCTTAGCCGTTTCATGCTAAAAACCTTCATACGCCAATGGTCATTTATAATGTTAAGGCAAATTAGAGCAAGGGTCAATTTATATTAGCTGTGAAATGTTTTTTTGCATGTATTTGTTCGTTTAGCTGAAGGCCGCACTGATGAACCGTCTTAAACTGGGATACCTTTGGGCTCGAAATCCGATTTTCTGGGTGACTCCGAATTTTGATAAAGGCTGTTGTTCTGGTCACTGAAATTGACGAAAGTAGATCGACGAAATTAAGTTTCAGGGCGAACGCAGAGTACAAGTGACGCTTAATGAAGGAAAAAAACCCTGTTTAAAATGTTATTGGATTCGGAATTTCTTTAAAATATTAAAAAGTTGTTGTTGGACGTCTACGAAGATGTCATAATCAGCAGGAAGAGCAAACGATACTCTGAGGACAAATGTGTAGAGTATCGTTTGCTCTGAGCAGAGAGATTGTCGAACAAAATTTGAAACTAATCATACTCTGAGCAGCAAACGATACTCTGAGGATATGAAATATGTAATATAGAGAGTGTGGAAACATGACTGAAATGGAAAATACACTAACATTTGTGAAATATGCGCATAAAACAAAAATTCCATGTGTCGGTCAACTTTTTAGAAACCGCGTGCTTTTTGAAAAATTTACACTTTTGAAGACTCGGGAAATCGGGCTGTAGCAGACTTTTGAAAAAAAACATTTCCATTTTAAAGCGATACTTCCGAGATAACATATGAATTTTAGTAACATGAATCTCAAACCATCCAAACGTTATGTTTCGGATAAACTTCAGTTCGAAGGTTTTGAAACATCCGAAAAAAAGAGGTCGCCCCGATTTGAGGGTTGTTTGCAATGGAAAGCTGAAACAACTCGTCCAGCTGTGACATTATTGAACAAAGTTTCTTCCACGTGGATTTCTGACGGATTTTTGGTCCATCCTGGAACACTTGCGTGATCGTTTCAATGAACTTCACAATTGTTCTACGGCTGGATCTTTGCACAGTTGTTCGTTGTCGATCGCATACAACGATGGCCAGCGCGTTCCTCGCGGTCGCATTCATTAGTGAGCGTTCCATTTTCCGTTTTCGCCAACACGACTTCAGGCAAACATACAATCCATAAAATACGTACATCATCGTCTGGAACTAATTTTCTTCAACACAGTAATGTTTGCTAACTTATCCTATGAATAATTTTTGAGCTAGCTTTTCTTCATTTCAAATTTGGAAGTCAATGTTTGTTTCAAAAAGCCATCTACTGCTGAATTAGCGGAAGCTGAGTTCGTCAGACGATGAGAAAAGTGCTGCGGTTTTTACACACCTTGGAGGACTTGCAATTTGCAAAGCTCATTACGGCAAACTCAGCGCATGTGTTTCTTTGTGACTGCTTTCTGCCGAGTAGTTTTAACTCAGAAACCAATGAAAATGAAGTTATGAGATTTGGTTATTGCAACTTACACCCAAGGATCACGTGCGATCGAGTTAGTTCTTTATCCTTAAAGGAGTTACGTCTTCTAAAAGATGGTAAAAAATCGCATATATTTCACAATTTATGGGCTGCAGATTTGAGCGGTCTAGTGGAAGTAGTGAGATATGAAGCCGCCACAGTACACTCTGTGCATATGCTTAAAAAAGCATGAAAACATGAATTTTGCGATTAGTCCGGTAGGATAAAGTATGGGTTTTCCTCATCTGCCAATAGTTTGCGAAATCGATCAACTTAGGTAAGCTGTCGGACAGCAAGTCATACCAGCCTCTCGACATGCACTGCTGTTTGTTAGAATTATTTCGAAAATGTAATTGCACCCAATGAGAAACATGGATAAATGATTCTCATTAAATATTATGAGCATAATTCTATCGCGTTTTCCCTTTATAACTAAGAGATGTTCAGATACAGTTAAAAGTAAAAAGTTGAGAATTGTGAAGAGAATAATCGCTGAAAAGTGATATATTTGGAAACATTTTGTCAGATGGTCCCTGTGGAGTCATATTTTATGTGATTGGTTGAGAACAAAATCTCATAATGACAAGCCTTTTAAAATATATTGCAGAGAACCAGAGAACAAGCCTGAACGATAGTGATGATACCGATATATAGACTTCATGCGACTCCACTGCATTCATTGCATCTGTTATTGTTATCCCTTTACATTATTTCGAAACCTTTAATGACCATCGATGTTCAACTATATTCATAAATGTCATATCAGAAAGTAGCGAGACTAAATCAAACGCAACCCAACGTTAACGTTTCTTTTCTTCTCTTCAGCTGACCTGCAAAACAAAATTGAAGAGACATGCACTAAATGGGCAGATGAGAGGTTTATAGGTTGCATAATCAACGAACAGTTCATTAGCATGATAAAGCAATCAGGGGCGAGAATTTCTTTTCTGCATGAAGCATTTTTCTTTATTCTTTCTTCACGTCTATGGATATGGCCCTTGGTTGCATCCCGGTATACTTCGACATAAACGAATTGTCGTTTTCCAAAAAAAACATCATTCATGTTTTACATCCAAATAAAAGCGATTATGATAGAATATCGCAACACACTTGAAGAGCAGCTGAAAAGCTAACCGTTACAATGAGATTTTCGAAAAAATTTCAATAGGGAAGAAATCATGCGAGAAAGTTGAGAAGGAATCCTCGAAAGTCAGATTAAATAACTGCATAAATTCTTCCGACTTCATCTGTTGTGAGCACTCTTTTCGATGAAGCCAAATATGCACATAAATAAAGCAATATACTTTAAATATTGCAAACCTCAGAGCGAAAACGCATTATATGGGCTCGAAGACAGTACACTATATCGGCAAACACCACTTTAAGCAATTCAACTTGAGCTTACCACGGCATAGCTCGAAATCATAATACCTATGTTACCCCCGTTCGCTGCATCCACCGGCTCAAATGTACCGGAAGTCACACGGCACATTATACAGCTTCGAAAGAATTTTTTTCATCGGTCTCAACGAAACTGGACCCGTTCGATCGATCTCTTTGAGCTGATTACAAATACGTACAACACTGATCGATGCTAGTTAAAACTTGCTGAAACAAATTGTATAAATATCGGTAAAAATACCTTTAAATATGGAAGTAAAAATTTGATAGCAATTTTTCTCTCAATTCAGCAGCCGTACACGAAAGCTACTTACTCACAGAGCCTTTGGTGGGAGTACTGCTACTCACAAAATTTTAAAAAAATGCAGAAAATACTCATATAGAAGTGAAATAAAGTGCAAAGTGAGGCGGGTTTTAGACCGGGCGAGGTACGCGCGGCGGTGGGGGCGATGCGCGCGGATCTGGGGCGGTCGCCGCTGCCCGCTTCGTGCAATAACCGTCGCCAGTGCGGGGAACACGCCCCGCCCTTCATCCAATCACCGTCTCTGTTACGGTAATTAGTCACCGCCTCGGTGATACGCGTGAAATACATCTAGGTCATTTTGCACCTCTAACTCGATTAGTCGTCAACGCAGCAGGGGTGGCGGTAGTACAGATCTGTAGAGCATCTGATTCCACACACCATGAATATGAGCTCAACGCAGAATTTTCAAAATGGGAAGTTATTTTTCTTGGACCTCCTGGGCAGACGGCCGGCACACCATTAGGTGTTTAGGTGAGCCTTGTAGGATGCGTACTTCGTAGTTGCACAGACACCGCATAAATGTACCAAAAGGTGCAGTACCTGTGGAATTAACGAGCGGCGAAGTCGCGAGCCCTTACTGTGGTGTGACTCAGCTGTAATTTTTGAGATGATGTTCATGAAAAGTGCACTTTGCAGTTGCATGGGTACCACAAAAAAGCACCAAATTGCATATACCTATACATTTAGCGAGCGGCGAAAACGCGAGCCTGTATCGAAATCAGACTCATCTGTTTTTTGTTCCGTTTCTAACCAGTATCAACGATGAGACGTTTCTGTTAACTGTTTTTTGTTCTAAAGAGTATCTCAGTTCAATCTAGATAAAAATTAAAGAATTTTTCCTTTGGTTTTTTGTACTTTGGGTGTGGGCGGAGCGAGCCAAAGAGAGGACGGGTGTGGTCGTAGCGAGCCGCAGAGCGGTGGCTGGAGTGAGGAATCGCGCAGTGCCAGGCGAGCGTGCTTTACTTGTCCCAAACTATTTTAGCTCAAAGTAGGTCAAATTTATGAACTTTTTTTGGTTCTTTAAAAATCTCTTGTGCTTCATACGAGTGGTGTAAACGCTGCGTGCGGTCCCTGACACCGGATGCTCTACGAGTGGCGTTTATGCGCACCAAACGTAATTCCACTCCAACTAATCATATTCTGAATGAATTTTTAAAAGTTTTTGTACTTTTTGTATTTTGCATGCAGAATGTAACTGCCACAACTTCGCGTGACATGCTGGTAAAGAACACAGAAGACTTTATTTTCAACACAAGCCGTGTACAACTGAAAAAGTCGATAATGTCAGAGCAGACAAATGTCATGAAGAAATCGAGATCATAGAAACTGCTTCTTTGAGTTCTTGGCTTGTCTCAATAGAAATGAAACTTACATAGACAATCTAGACATCCGGTTGTGCGTACACTACAGAACAAATCAATAGAAGGCTAAATACGACATTTGCTTGCGACAACTTTCTTCGCATAAGGCTTTTATTAGATTAAAAGCAGAAGCCAACAACATATGGAAAAAGATCAATTTTAGCTGCTTGGAATCCTTTAATGAGATCAGTTGCTCAAAATGGTCCGCTTCATTTGAATGACATATCGGTTTAAGCGTAGTTTGAAGTTTTGAAGTTTAAGGCTGCTATGGCCTTGACCGTAACGATAAGGTAATGTGCAACTGAAGTTACAATCAACTATACGGTCGCATTGCTGCAGTTTTAACTTGAACGCTTAAAACTTAGATAACAGAGATATTTGCGCAACAGTTTCCACACCAACGGACACAAAATGCGTCCATAAAATGCTTCGTTACTGTGAGCATCCCTCTTTAGCATCAGGCAACAATGCATTTACGAATAAATTGCATCAATCGATAGTTTATTCTCTTAACGACTCTGAGTGAGGCAACTTTTTAAAATATTACCACTCTGAGAAAGAGGAAATTAGGCGAAACTCATAAGGACATAAAATTCTGTCAATTCTCAAGCTAAATTTCATCAGCAAAGACAGTTTTGAAAAATCGAAAATTTCGTCGACAGGTCGAGCATTCTCAGTACACTTTGAAAACGGAACCATAATTGGTAGAAAACCGAAAATGTTGATTCGAACTGCACTTTGATCACAATCATATCGCCACTAAAGAGGAACAACATGAAACGATGCAATACAATATTCTTTCAACGGATTTCACGGCTCTTAGCGCACTGAAAGATTTCCATCAGCAACGCCAAAAGAGCCATCAGAACGGAGCGAATACCTCTTGTTGAATGCAACGAAGCAATTCCTATTCCTGCTTTTGTAGATTTCTCCAGAACTGATATACGCAGCTCGAAATCCGTTTCTGAATTCGATTTCTATCAAAATTCCACAGCTGTGTGTGAATAGTTTGTTACTCTTTAAAAAATCTCAACGAAATCGTTTTTGAATCCCGTGCTAGAAATCATTGTTGCTTGCATTTCTAAACCGAATTTAAAGAAGGCAATACCAAGACCGAATGAAGATGGAATGCAACAATTCCTTAAAAAGAAAGAAATTTTTATTTCACTTTTTTCATGAATGGAAAAGAAAATACAAATCACAAGCCATTGCGAAAACTTTCAGACGGAATAATGCGCCTAACAAAAACAGCGTCATTCAATCGACATGCAGTCTTTGTCCGTCATTTAACTTCCTGATGGCTTCAAGCAGTTCAGATGGCTCTGGCGAATCGGACCACTCTCTTTCGAGATGCGAGTATATCATTTGATCTTTGTTGATTAAAAAGAAACCTGAAGTTGATTCACTTAGTAAAAAAAATCTCACAATCAGAGATTCCAAGAACAACAACAGCTTACTCACTTACTCTACAAGTACAAAGTACTCAGCAAAATATTCATACAGTTATGGCATAATATTAGGATTATGAGAGACTTATTCACTCTAATCTAGAAAGAGCAAGCAAACAGATGTCCTGAAATGCATCAGATGAAGAAGCTTCAGATATCAGAGAAAGAAGAGAGCTCCAAACATAATCATTCTGTCACCAAAAGGGTATAAGAGAGGAAAAAATGAAATAAAAGAGGAAAAAAAATAAAACTTAAAGGGTCATCTTTTTTCTGCACTGCCTATTATGGCCTTTGATCGGGTAAAGGAATTTTCTGAACGTTCGCATCAAAAAAAAAAACGAGCCGCGAAAATTCATAAATAAAACCCATCCAATCCAGCTAATATTTTTCTGACTCGTAAGTGGCAAATAAAAGGCGGGAAGAAATATTATGTAGCCACCGTTTGATATTGAACAAGGCAACAGACCATAATATAAGCGAAGAGTAATTGCTGTGCTTACCTCCGAGAAGTCGTCCTTCGCCGGCCGAAAGTTCGCCCGCTTTGATGCCTCTTCTCCATCCTTGAAATAGTTTCACGTAAGTTCTTGGCCGCAAGAAACCCATCCAAAGTGGCATCCAGCGTTCATTTGGACCGAAGAAACGTCTCTGAAACAATACAAACTTGTAACGCTATTAACAAACGGTTTCATAGCGTTGTGATAGAGAAGTAATATTGGATTGCTCGCAAAACAGAGAGAATCAGCGTGAATCTAACAAGCGAATGGAGACACCTATCGAAAACAAACGAAATCACTCGAAACATAAAAGGCGATGGTCTGCGCGTCGAAAATTAAGAAAATAAAAAACTTTTCACACTGCTGCCGATAGCATACTGGAGTCGATGTGTTCATGCTCTATTATTACGAAGAGCAGTTTGTTCACAGTGAATGAACCAACTCCTAAAGCAGCGATGGTTTGAAAAGAGCGATTCTGATAATATACTAAGGGATGCTGAAGAAATTTTATCATAGCGAGGAGATTTGTGAACTTAATCTTAGAAAAAAAAAGCTTTGAAGTGTCTTTTACTTTACATATGAGAAATAATAAACTCTGGGAGCACAATGACATACTGAAATGAAGGGCCGAAGAAGACGGGCCTCTAATGAGGACAGCATCTGCTGAGGCAGGACTTCCATTCGAAGTTATATGGTAGTCCACATTGCTATTCATATGGCAACCCACAGTATTATTGATGCTGAAGAAATTTTATCATAGCGAGGAGATTTGTGAACTTAATCTTAGAAAAAAAAAGCTTTGAAGTGGTAGTAAGTGCCTTCTTTCATGAATGATTTCACTTGTTATGCACTCACTGGTTGGCGGTATGCTTGTCATAGTGAATAAAGTGGAATGATGAATTGATTCGCGCGCACCATCGTTGCTGTAATAAATGGAACTGTGAAAGTGAATGATAGTGATTATTTAGAAATATTTAATAATTGACCCTCTTTATCGATATTTATAACCAAACTCCTCTTTAACAGCAGCCCGGGAAGTGAGTTAGGAGGCCAACGTGACCTACGCCTTTCACAATCTTAGTTAAAATAATCTACTAAATGTTCGGAAACCAAATGAGGAACGCTTGGCTATAATACACATGTAATCCTGTTCGATTCTCGATCACCACTTTCCTTTGTTGTCTAATGTGAATGTTGCTGATCGATCAATTTGTTCAATGGATTGGATCCGCTTCGCAGTCCAATTTTTCGAAAACATTCGCGCTCCTTTTCCCAAAGTTACCATATTCCCACTTCGAAATTTTTCTTCCGAACTATCTTTAACGCGCTTTGTAGTTTGCAGTGTCCTAAGTCGTATAGGCGAATATTTCTGACCTAGGAACTGAACTTGCGTGCAAATTCAATTCGCCCACCTTTCCAGCCTTATAATTTCTCACGCATCGTAACTCCTCCCAGAATTCCAGACTCATCTGCAACCGTTCTTCTGGGACCTACAGCTGTCGCAGATTATCGCTGGCAAGTTCCAATACGGTATCGTTTTTGGTTGTGCAAGTTCAAGCTGCAGAAGAAGCAGATACAGACGTACATACATGCTTGCGCATCGATGTGGCGGCCCCATAGCGCGATGCTACCGCGGCGAACAATACAAAAGAAGAAAAACATAATCCCAAAAAGGATGACAAATCAAGAAGGCGCAAAGATAAACAGCAGTGCAATCTCAGTCGTGCTCAAAAAATAACATTTTGAAAATGAAACGAGCCTCGTCGTCGAGGTAGAGTTCGCCTTTGAAGTGAGGTAAGAATTCATCAACTCCGATTGTTTGATGCACTATACCCACCAAGCGCACGCCAGCTTTGTCGAGTTCTGGTTTCAACTGTGTCACATCATGGGCACCAACACGACAAAACAGACAGCCCAGCCTGCGAAATGCTATCACCAAAACCGGACCTTGTGCAAACAGATTGCTCGCCTGCAATCAAAATTTTGTCGCGCATCAATTCAGTTAAGTTTCCATAAAAACATCACCGCCTTATTAAAAGTGCCAATAGAAGAACTTGGACAATGAAAAAAGAATTCCTTGAACAGCAATAACCTAACGGTGGAAAAGATTGCCTATGAGATTGTTACGCTCTAGGAGAATAGAACGCTCCCATTCTGAATGGAGCTTAATTGAGGTTGCAAAATGGTCTATAGCTTGTTTCCTGCAGCATGTCTTATTTTGGCTCATCGAGTCATGTCTTTTACTTTCCACATGAGAAATAATAAACTCTGGGAGCACAATGACATACTGAAATGAAGGGCCGAAGAAGACGGGCCTCTAATGAGGACAGCATCTGCTGAGGCAGGACTTCCATTCGAAGTTATATGGTAGTCCACATTGCTATTCATATGGCAACCCACAGTATTATTAATTCTGCACTCTTCCCACTAAGCGACCGGGCATAACGCCGAATACACTTTGCTTTTTCCATTTTGATCATAAAATTCTTTCCCAATCATAGCTTCTACTGGACTTCCTCCCGCAAATAAAAACAACGAGCATAAAAGCCAGTCGGATAAGCATTAATCAAACTGAGCCTATGATAAGTGTAGATGCTCATAAAAATTGTAATTTCAAGCACTTTCTCTATTACGTGTCAGGCAGAACATACTTCGCTTTCACTGCTAGGACAAGGCTTTCCTGTGGCTGAGTTGTTATGGGTCCTCGTTTAATACGCCTCCCAATTAGATAAAAAGCACCGATCAGTAGAGAGACTTAGACAAAAAAAGCAAACGGTGGCTCACCTTTTCCGGCTTATTTAGCTTGTTTCCCGCCTCAATTCTGCGAAGCTCGGTATCGCGAAGGTACTGTACCGTTGGCACGATATTGCCCAGTGTCCATCGCGTCGGCAGATTTGCGTAAACGATAGCACCACCCAACGCTGTCACAACACCATATTTCAGCAGCTCAGCCATGGATGCTCACTTTGTTACTTTGTTGCCCTTAAGCTAACAATGACTGTTAAAGTTGTCTCACCTCGCAATATCGTTTCGGTTGCGCCCCTAAGGCCGCTGGCCGATTTGGCGATTTTAAATCGTAAATATCGTTTGTAGTTGCCGATAACGTTTAGGACGCGGACCACGGTTTGCAAGAAGCCACAAAACATGTCATCCTCAGTTTGACAAAGAAGTTGAGTAGCAGTGACCAAAGCTTATCACCATCAAGTTCGCCAAACAACATAGCCAGGGGCTTTCCAGTTCCAACACTGCCGCAAGAAGCAGTTTAGCAGCAGATCTGTGGAAATATTTCCAATCGATGTACCAAGTATATCGGCCATTTGTGGGTCGGTAAATTTGATGCAGGCCTAGTCAAAGAACAAAGGCTTTCTCCCCCCTCCCCCCTCCCTCAAAAATAATGCCGCCTACGACTTCCAATAATTTGTCACCTTCTCTGAGAAACATCACACAACTCCACTTAAGAAAAAACATGTCTCCCATTGAGAAAACAAGGAAAGATTGAAGGATTGTAAAAATAAAGAATGTCGTTCACGAACTAAATAAAGCATGCTCGCCCGAATAAATATACAAAGTATGAAGGTTTGTCACCTTCTCTGAGAAACATCACACAACTCCACTTAAGAAAAAACATGTCTCCCATTGAGAAAACAAGGAAAGATTGAAGGATTGTAAAAATAAAGAATGTCGTTCACGAACTAAATAAAGCATGTTCGCCCGAATATTCTTCTTCATACAAAGTATGAAGAAGAATTCGGATGACCCAAATCGAACCTTTTAACAAGAACATATAACATTAGCGCGGAGTTTACGACGAAAAATGAGCTGTCCACCTCTTGCAATGAAGACCACATATCAACACAGGGCTGATTCCCCTCGTTCGACATCCCTTTGAACAGAAGTGGGACAAAAGCAGAATAAGATAAGCCAACAGACAGGTGGATAAACTACTTAGGGTTCTTTGCCGTATTAGTCCTCTTGAGACATCCTCGGCCCTATAACATGGCCAAAGAAGTTGGGGACCCAAATTCTGCTGACCCAACATTCACAAGGGACCATGATGTAATCGATGCCCCGGTATGGCTCCATTCAGACTACAAATCGTCTCTCTGCACATCTTGGCTGCATCAGAAGCAGATCTCATTGATCCTGATAATGAGGCCCAATTAAGGTTTTTGTTGAGTTGCGCGACGGACGTACGTACGACAGCGCCAGCAGTTAGTCCCCTTACCTGTTACGCGGACCACGGTTTGCAAGAAGCCACAAAACATGTCATCCTCAGTTTGACAAAGAAGTTGAGTAGCAGTGACCAAAGCTTATCACCATCAAGTTCGCCAAACAACATAGCCAGGGGCTTTCCAGTTCCAACACTGCCGCAAGAAGCAGTTTAGCAGCAGATCTGTGGAAATATTTCCAATCGATGTACCAAGTATATCGGCCATTTGTGGGTCGGTAAATTTGATGCAGGCCTAGTCAAAGAACAAAGGCTTTCTCCCCCCTCCCCCCTCCCTCAAAAATAATGCCGCCTACGACTTCCAATAATTTGTCACCTTCTCTGAGAAACATCACACCACTCCACTTAAGAAAAAACATGTCTCCCATTGAGAAAACAAGGAAAGATTGAAGGATTGTAAAAATAAAGAATGTCGTTCACGAACTAAATAAAGCATGCTCGCCCGAATAAATATACAAAGTATGAAGGAGAATTCGGATGACCCAAATCGAACCTTTTAACAAGAACATATAACATTAGCGCGGAGTTTACGACGAAAAATGAGCTGTCCACCTCTTGCAATGAAGACCACATATCAACACAGGGCTGATTCCCCTCGTTCGACATCCCTTTGAACAGAAGTGGGACAAAAGCAGAATAAGATAAGCCAACAGACAGGTGGATAAACTACTTAGGGTTCTTTGCCGTATTAGTCCTCTTGAGACATCCTCGGCCCTATAACATGGCCAAAGAAGTTGGGGACCCAAATTCTGCTGACCCAACATTCACAAGGGACCATGATGTAATCGATGCCCCGGTATGGCTCCATTCAGACTAAAAATCGTCTCTCTGCACATCTTAGCTGCATCAGAAGCAGATCTCATTGATCCTGATAATGAGGCCCAATTAAGGTTTTTGTTGAGTTGCGCGACGGACGTACGTACGACAGCGCCAGCAATTAGTCCCCTTACCTGTTGTACTTCAAAAAGGGAAGGTGTTCTGTACGTATGCTCTCTACTATTGATTTGCACTTTGGTTGCACTTTGTCATTGACAGGTATTGCACAATGGAGCAAGAACTTGATCGACTACTGCAAATGTACGCCATCAAACCGGTCGAATATTCGGAATGGGCTGCGCCAATTATTGTTCTGTCAAAGCCAAACGGAAAGTCACGTCTCTGCGTCGACTATTCAACAGGCCTGAACGACGCTCTGGAACTCAACAAGCACCCACTGCCCGCCCCAGACGACATCTTCGCTACCCTCAGTGGAGGCCGAATATTCACTAAGCTGGACCTGTCCGATGCTTATTTACAAGTTGAACTGGACGATGAGTCCAAGAAGCTGTGCACTATCAACACGCATCGCGACTTATACCAGTATCAACGCTTGCCATTTGGAATGAAGTCCGCACCTGGCATCTTCTAATCCATTATGGATAATATGCTCTCTGGACTTCCATTCACTGCCGCATATCTAGACGACATTATCATCGCCAGTGGCAACATGAACGAACACAAGTATCACCTGTATCAGGTGTTCAAGCGTATCCGCAATGACGGATTTCACTTGCGCCACGACAAAAGTTCATTCTGCAAGCCATCTATCAAATATTTGGGCTTCGTCATCGACCAAAACTGACGCCGACCCGACCCCGCCAAGATCTCTGCCATCGTTAACATGCCAGAACCAAATGATGTCGAAAAGCTTCGCTCGTTCTTGGGAATGGTCAATTACTATCAGTCCTTCGTCGACAATATGCGCTTCATCCGCCAACCGCTCGACGATCTTCTCAAAAAGGATGCCAAATGGCAGTGGACTAAGCGGCAGAAGCAATCCTTCCATCAGCTCAAAAGCATCCCCCAGTCGGACCTTCTTCTCACGCATTATGATCCAAAGCTCAGCATTATCGTGGCAGCTGATGCATCCCAGTGTGGAATCGGAGCAGTTATTCAGCATCGCATGCCAAATGGATCCATCAAGGCTGTTGCTCACACATCTCGAGCCCTCACACGTGCGGAACAGAAGTACAGCCAGATCGAGAAAGAAGGACTAGCTCTCACCTTTGCGGTCACGAAGTTCCACGAAATGATCTTCGGCAGACATTTCACGCTTCTGATAGATCATCGCCCTCTCCTGAGAATATTCAGCAGCAAAAATGGTGTTCCGAAACACTCTGCAAAACGTCTCCATCGCTGGGCAACCGTTCTACTTGCCTATGACTTCACGGTCGAACACCGAAAGACGTCAGACTTTGGACAAGCTGATGCTCTCTCGTCTGATTTCGAAGCAACGCGAACCAGAAGACGAGGTCGTCATCGCATTACTTCAAACCGACTTTGATTTCAACGATCTTACGAAGAACATGTTTCTGGCTCACACGACTCTTCGCGCAGCAACTGACAAGGATGATATTCTCCAAGCTGCTATCAGTTATACGTCATCTTCGTGGCCGGATATAAAACATCTGCGGAAACTTCTCAAATGGTCGGAACTTGAAGTGTACCACCGCAATCGGAACGTCCTTACTGTGGAACAAGGATGTTTGATGTTCGCGGACCGCGTCACCATACCACAGACATTTTGCCTCAAGGTTCTCCAAGCTTGCATCGCGGTCATCCAGGAACTACGCGCATGAAATCACTTGCGCGCACTTATGTTTATTGGCCTCATTTGGACAGAGGTATAGAAGCTCTCGTCAGCCAATGCTCCGCATGCGCACTAGCCGCAAACAACCCGGTCAAAGCAGAACTTCACTCGTGGCCGAAGACTACAAAGCCGTGGCAGCGCATCCATGTTGACTACGCAGGACCTCTCATGGGCCACAACTTTCCCGTCGTTGTCGATGCATACTCCAAGTTTCCAGAAATCTTCCGCATGGCGGCGACGACGTCACTTGCAACAATCAAAGCACTTCGAGGACTATTCGCTCGCTGCGTTCTCCCCGAACTCTCGTTAGTGACAACGGTACTCAGTTCTCCTTCTACGACTTCCAACAGTTCTGCATCTCCAACGGAATCTGTCACTTATTCTCCCCGCCCTACCACCCTCAATCAAATGGGCAGGCGGAAAGATTCGTCACAAGTTCAAACGCGCCATGCTGAAGCTGAAGCGGGAGGATACCGTCCTGGGAATGTACCGGACAACTCCGAATGCTTCCCTTCCGAAGCACAGGACTCCGGCAGAACTCTTCCTGGGGCGATCACCATGCACGTCGCTGGACCTGCTCAAAGCGCCATCGGTCCAGCCCCTCGAACGTGACTCAACGATGGAACATCAGTTTAATCGCCGTCACGGTGCCCGCTCCCGACAGTTCGAGATTGGCGACACCATTTACGCTCAGTATCGCCAAGGACAAAGCTGGAGATCTGGGACAATCAAGGAACGAATCGGCGGCAAATTGTACCAAGTACGGATGGCAGACGGAACAACTCTTCATCATCCTCTCCCCTCCTCACTTCCTTAAGTCTCTGTATCTCTATCGTCGACAAGTTTTTGCTCCACGACTGAAAGTGAGGCGTAGGGCACTTGACGGGCACGTCGAAATGCAGGTGTCGCATCTGGTTTGAGCACAAACGACGCCTTTGTCACAGTGCAGCATCCAAGAGCGTCGTCTAAGACGTCCATGAATTCATTTTTGAGGGAATCGACGCGGACGTCTGGTGTGGCTTCTGGTTGCCATGCGATGCGGCTTACTGAGTTCGTACAAATCTTGGGGTCCAGGAAGCCATATCGAAGCACTGCATCAATTCCGAGAAGGTTCATAGTTCCGCGATGGACGACGAAGAAGTCCTTTCTCGTTGTGATGTCGCCATACTTGAACCTTGCTGAACCTTTGCCAAGGAATGGAGTTTCTCGCCCATCATGTGCCCCACATTTTTGAAAAGGCGGCTTGCCGATGGTGCGATAGGTGGTTTCGCTGAGAATATTTGCTTCGCTCCTGTGTCGAGGCAGAATTCTACGGACAACCCGTTGACCCTGAACGTCTTGCGGATGAGGTGCGACGACTCGTAGACCATGTCAATCTGAACGGAATGAATGCCGTTCCGCTTTGGCTTGCGACACTTGGATTCGGGATCACCAGTTCTAGTACATTTCCTGCACTTGTGGCTGATGTGCGGGCAGTCCTTGTTCCAGTGGAGCTCTCCACACCGGAATGTACCGGACAACTCCGAATGCTTCCCTTCCGAAGCACAGGACTCCGGCAGAACTCTTCCTGGGGCGATCACCATGCACGTCGCTGGACCTGCTCAAAGCGCCATCGGTCCAGCCCCTCGAACGTGACTCAACGATGGAACATCAGTTTAATCGCCGTCACGGTGCCCGCTCCCGACAGTTCGAGATTGGCGACACCATTTACGCTCAGTATCGCCAAGGACAAAGCTGGAGATCTGGGACAATCAAGGAACGAATCGGCGGCAAATTGTACCAAGTACGGATGGCAGACGGAACAATTGCAAGATTTCACGTCAGTCAGCTGCACAAACGCGTTTCATTTGATGAACAGCAAAGTCACACTGCGTATCAGTGGATCACGCTGCTAGACACCTTCGAATTACCTAATCCCGCGACAGCAGCCGAGACGACAGCTGAGAACTCGTCGTTGGGGTCCTTGATGCCGGCAAGAGCAATGAGACCTGCAAACTGTTCTTCCGTAATCCCGCCGAATTTTAAGTTGCGGAGCGCGGCTTTGACTCGATTTGCGTAATGGCGTATGTTCTCCCCATCCCGCTTTGAAGTCCGCATGCAGGCATAACCGAGACGACAGCTGACAAAATATCGGTTCGACCACAACCTTCAAAACCTCCGGAAATGTCGAGCACCTCCCAGCCGCCCCTCCGATGGTCGACGCGCCGAAGAGCCCCTCCAGTCACGCTAGAAATGGACCCTCGTCGAAAGCTGTGTACGTATGCTCTCTACGATTGATTTGCACTTTCTTTGCACTTTGGTTGCACTTTGTCACTGACAGGTGTTGCATAGTGTTTCATCATAACAAGGCGGGCTCAAAGTTTTCTTCATCATCCTCTCCCCTCCTCACTTCCTTAAGTCTCTGTATCTCTATCGTCGACAAGTTTTTGCTCCACGACTGAAAGTGAGGCGTAGGGCACTTGACGGGCACGTCGAAATGCAGGTGTCGCATCTGGTTTGAGCACAAACGTCGCGACGTTTTCCAAGGTACATGGAGTTTGCTGATGACGTCGAGTAGTTGTTGTTCGCGTCGAGCGGCTCGCTCATCTTGCTCCTTAAACAAGGTTTGCAGCATGACTTTAAGAGCTGCCAGGTCCATCGCTGGGTTCGTTGTAGCTGATCGCCACTGTTAATCTGACGACGTGTGGACTTGAGTAGAGGAGCTGCAGATGAGAAGAGATGAGACGACAATCCCGGGTGTGGAGAACACTTTATACGTTCGCACGCCGTACTACGTAAAAACACACAACAATCCACAATGTGTAATTGCACTCCTTACATGACCAATGAATGGTGAGCGGATCTGATAGGTGGGTGAATACAAAGACTCAAGGAAGTGAGGAGGGGAGAGAATGCTGAAGAAAACTTTGAGCCCGCCTTGTTATGATGAAACATTGTGCAATACCTGTCAATGACAGAGTGCAAAGAAAGGCAAATCAATAGTAGAGAGCATACGTACACAACTGTTATCCAAAAGGCTAATAGCGAAATTCAAATATGCATGTTAGAAACATTTGACCAAGAATGTCACCCTTTTGCTACAATATTGGCTATGTTCCCCTCGATGTTAAATAATTGTAGCATTTCACAAGTACACTAAGGCGCCGCACAAAAAGGAAACAGTTCAGGCACAATATCACATCGATTCTAACGCATACCAATAGGATCATCGACACGACATTACCTCTAAGTAACTCGACTGCCCCTAAATTTCGAGGAGGCAAGGGGCACGCCGTTGACCCTGAACGTCTTGCGGATGAGGTGCGACGACTCGTAGACCATGCCAATCTGAACGGAATGAATGCCGTTCCGCTTTGGCTTCCGACACTTGGATTCGGGATGACCAGTTCTAGTAGATTTCTGATAAAACCAGTTAGCCGCTCTTAACCGTCTTCAGCGAATCATGGCTGCTCTCATCAACAACAGTAGCTCTGGATGCATCTCACCTGGCGAACGCCATTGAAACTGGTCGGCATCGATTGTACGCATCAGCTGTGCTATTTTTTTCTGACACATGAATGATGACATACTGATCTTGTTGTCAAAGACAAGTACACTTATCTCTAAAACCATGATTAGCATGTGATACAAAGTTGGAACAGTTTTGGATTCAGATAATAGCGATTTTATGGCAATACTTCCCGAACTTCTCTGATTTGCGCGAAATACGCAACACTTCTATTCCCGATTTCCCCAAAAAGTTAACTCTATAAAAGCCATTTTACATCTTACTTATTTCTCTCTTTAACTCCGCAATGGATGAAAAGAGACGGTCACCATCGTCACTCATCAAAACGACATCAGTCCTTGCCCCTCCCCCCTCCTCCTCTAAAAATTGGAGGCGGAGAGAGGACTATGTATGCTCTTGCATATGCAAAACTCGCGTGTGGACCTCTATTAGGACATGCAATCATTCAAACTTCAAGAGCAGCGGGTGGTTTTACCAAGCGAT
>JPKZ01000272.1:792703-805851 GCA_000803305.1 Toxocara canis | reverse complement strand
AACAACACTTTTAAAGCTCATCCTAGCCTGGTAAAACCTAAATTGGCCCCACGATCAACTTCTAATTATTTCATTGGAAGTGCCAACCTATTCATTTATACAAATTTTTTGGCAAAGACAAATTTCTAAAACTAGGACATTTATATTGTTTTTCGTCGAAGAGATTTTCCCTCGTCTGAAAAGTATTGATCTCTACATCTCGTAGGATTAAACCAAAGGTTAAATCTCTACAGATCATAGGACTAAACCTAAAGTTAAGCCATTAAGCTGGCAAAATTCCGCAAAATTTTACATATAGTACGTCTTCCTAAATCCTTAAACCGTATTCTGCTTTTTTTTTCACAGAAGCAATTCGGAACTTCAAAATTAGAAATTATTTCAACTGGACGAACAGAAAAGACTCAAGAAACATTTAAACATTTTCCAACGCAACAACACAACAAGCAATTTTAAGTGAACAAAGCTGCAACAAATATGATTGTAACACAAAAAACAATTTAAAACTTATATGCATATGTAAAGCCAAATGGAACGAGCATATGGAACAATAACGCATCCGTTACTAATTTATGACAAATCTAATCTTAACAGCTTGCGTGTGGCTCCTCCATCGTCACCCTCCTCTTTAGCATCATCCTCGATCACCTCAAAGAAACGGAGACCGGACTACTTTCTGATGATATATACTAATATGATAATATAAAAAACGGTAAATGTGGTAACTACGCTATGACGTATACGGTATATGTAACATATATTAATCACTGCTGCGAAAATGCGATGCGAAAAATGAACAAGTAAACACTATGAATAAACTTACAAAAATATGTTTAAAGTCGTCGGCAGACCGCCCAATAATAATACACTGCAAGTTTTTAGACGCTACTATTTGATCGTAGAATTCTAAAATTTGAACCATTTTAGTTGATAATATCCTGTAATCACGCATAACCACAATATTACTTAATCGTTATTCCTCCAGTGCTTATACAAAGTGAACATCGAGCCAAACAATGGTAACAATGTGGGAAGAAAGAGTGGTAAATAAATAGCAAATTTCTGATCACTGGGAAAGTACAGTAATGCGAGTAAACTGTGATCGTTGACTGCTTTTTGTGCCAGTTCATGTCCCTTTACCACTGAGGCAATATCCAGCTGTCCTGTTCGTTGAGCAGTGTTCAACGCATACTCGATCAACTCAACTGCACGATCTGCTGAACTCGCTACCTAAAAATACCAAACAATTAATAAGAACGTTTAATTTTCGACTGAAGCTTCCTTTCTCAACCCCCTTACCTCCCTCTCCCAGTAAGGGATCCTATTTAGCCTTCAACTTAAACGACAGGATGTTAGTGAGCTTGCGATTCAGCAAGCATAGCAAGGAAGTTCATTCTCTATTTGTCAGGAGACCTATTTCAAAAATGGAACACTAGGTTCAACCATTAATGAAAAGCAGAATGTTGATGCTCACGACCAAAGACATTTATCGTTCTGTTACTGTAAACAATAAAAATTCGCTCCTAGTCAACGAAAGCCTAACAGCACTGAAGTGCACATCTACTTAAGTGTACCTTAACTGATCGCCGTCCCATCCAGATTTGATTGTTCCAATGTCAATGACTTATCCTGTTACCGTGGGGTTAATGCTCGAATTTGGCGCGTGTATGATCGTCCTTCTCCCCTTCCCTCGCCGACTTCAACGGCGGTCCTAACCATTGGTGTCCAAACAGTCACGAAAATTCAGGATGTGCCTTCAGTTATGAAATGAATAAAAAACATCGGTAATATAAACAACTACGATAAACTGGTCACCTCATCGTTTATGACTATATTGTCGATTTGAACAATAAGATTGTGTATGGCCTCCACCGACGAGATGGCATTCATCGAGAAATCCACAAAAGACCTTAACTTCAGTCTGCTCAACTCCCATTCAGATACTGGAGAAGGATCTTTGCTTGCACCGGCTGGCAATTCTGTATCCAGACCCAACAAAACTCGAAGCGATGCGATCGTCGAAACACTTACACTGGAGCTGCGCTTACTTGAACATGAAACAACTGCTCCCCATGATGCAACAACCACGCCACTACTATCTTCACCCTGAAAACATAAATAATATCACTTGGTCGTCGGAGTAGCCCAGGCCATGTGCTCTCCATTTTAGACAGTGTTTCGATGAGCATGCAAAATATTTTGAAAAGGAGAGGAGTACATCCAGCGCGTGTCTTACGAACATTTGCTTAAATCGGTATTATGATAACTGAGGGTGCATGGCGACGTGCTACGATTAAATAAAATACGAATGAACAAAAAACAGCATATTTCTTTGCTTCACGGCTAATGTTGTTAAGGAAGACCACCTAATGCCGAATTCAGCGCAGAGGTTCCGCTGCCGACCGCTGCGAAATTCAGCACTGAACGCGTTCCAACCGAAAATTTCTGCAGCCCACCGAAACTCCGGCGCTCGACGTTCGGCCCAAAATTTCGGCCGAACGCCGAACTGTAAAATTTTCGCGCTCGACTTTTGCCGATTTTGACTGTCTGAAAATTTCAGTCGTTCGTGGAAAGAGAGCCTTTTGTCGAATGTTTCGGCGCTCCCAGGATACGTCCTTGGCTCGGCATTGTTGCACTGTTTTCATCAATCTTTGATACTGTTTCGAACAGGTTTTGGACTCCATTGCCGTGGTCCACAGCTGTCAAAAATGAATATATTTTTTTTATTTCTGTTTTTTTCTTTCAACAATAACCGATTCATCGTTTCTGCAAGATAATACCGAAAATGTCCCACTACTTCCGAAAGCGGATCCAGTGTTGTAACTGGAAAAAATGAACTTCCTCAGCTTGGCACAGGCAATCCTTCATTAAATGTTTCAGCGTTCCACTAATAATTGTCGGCATTTGAGTCCGGTGTTCGACCTGCGAAATTCGAATTCTCACATCCGCTGCGGGGGCCCCAGAAAATTTCAACTGCTCGCCGGAAATTTGGTATCCGGCCACCTACCAACTTTGGATTTTGACCTTCGGCGAGCAGGCCTTTAAGTGTATTTTTTGATTTTCGCCAACACTTCACAATAAATTAAAGCAAACATTAGAAACTTTATACCACAATGTCTACAAAAGCAGAAAGCTCGTTGACCTCTTCTTTCACGAAAGTGCCACCAGCATATTTGTTGTCCTCAAGAAACAAAAAAGTTGTGGTGAACTTTTAAATCCAAAAATAAACGATAGAAGAATACGAACCGTTTGGTCGAGTAAAACAATAGGTTCCTCGTAGTCAAGAATCAGTAATTTCAACAGTGGAAACGAAGACTCCACGGTACTTGTTTCATGATCAGCCTAAACAAAACTATAGCTTTAAAAAAAAAAAAACTGCGTTCATTCGATAAGAAGCTCTGGGGTTTCTATTTTCCGCAGTTCTCGGCGATGACGTATTTGAAAATGCGCAAACTCGAGCCAGATAGAAAGCAAAATAACAGGCAAGCAGATTTCGCGCAAGCGAAAATACACAGTTTACAACGAAACTTTAGCTAACTCGAAAGAGTCCAACGACGATTTACTAAGATGGCTTTTAGGAAAGCTTTTCGTGGACCGTTCCAGCCCAATTATGAGCAGCGACTTCGCATTTTTGATTTGAAACCTCCATGGTATCGAAGAACTCAGTTCGATCTACATTTATGTTTTAAGATTGTTAAAAGTTTTTCGGGAATTCCGTTCAAGAGCATTTTTTCTTTTACAAAGTTTGCATCACGCTCGAGGTTTCACCCTCTGCAAATCGAAAGGAAGACAACGAGTCGAACTGATGTGCTTAACTCTTTCGCTTTTCGTGTTGTACCTATCTGGAACTCCTTGCCATGTGATGTCGTTATGGCTGGTAATTTGTCTTGTTTTAAGCGACGCTTGCAGCAGTGTGATCTAACGACAAATTTTTGGCTTTCGTGTAACTTTTTTTTTTTCTCTGGAGGCGTTGTTACATGCTTTCTTTATTGTAAATAAAGATTCTCTCTCTCTCTCTAACTCAGTAAATATGCATACCATTTTCCGATCTAAGCAGAGTTTAATTTTCTAGTGACAGGACGAGTTCAAATTTCAGCCTCGTAAGTAAAGCAACAGCAATTTCCTTTAAAGACATTCCGAAACATTTTGAAACTCATTTAACATTCCGAAACATAGGTCAGATATATTTAAATACTGGAAAGTGAAAATCGCATCAAATAAAACGAATAATTATTGTTACAAAGCTGAGCAATCGTTCAACTAACGCAAACACAAAACTGAGCACTGCGAATAAGTCTTCTCAAGACCGGAACTGATTCACAGCAATAAAAATATGCACAAACCTCTATGATAATTTTCGAAATATCGTCCATGTTAAGAGTCCACCTTTCCTGAACATCTTTTCGGAGCCACGCAGTCAAATCAAAATCCCACAGATGTTCTGAACTGACCCGCAGATGCGTAATACCACTGATTTTAGCTGCGAATCGACGTACATCGGTTAGCACCTGAGTTGGTTCATAGCTGTCATCAGACACATTAAAGCCCGCATGTGCAAATATCATTTGCACTATATAGTGCGCACTCTGTGCAGCCGAATCCCACACGAGCCGTTTCTGAAAAATACGCATCAACACTTTAACACAATTTTGTACAGATCCATATAGTTTCGTATGTTTACAGATATATACGCACAAAGATGAAGGTGTACCTTAACAGTCAAGATGTTAAGGCACTCACTACATACTGTTGATGTTAAAGTGTGCACATTATTAAAGTGTATCCAGAGGATACCCTTGAACCATGTTCTGTAGGGACCCCGTAGGAGTCCTTTCGACGAATATAAAAGAAAAACGGTATGTAGAATAAATATTCTAGTAGCGCAATGAAAATTAACTCGATCGGCAAATAGCTTTCACCTGTTAGCTTATATGTGAAAAGGAAGCTGAAATTCTACTGAGTACCGCTTTTTGCCGCAGGCGTGTTTGAGCGCAGCTATTGTGAAAAATTCCTGTGACATTTGTAGTCGACATAAAACCATTCTACTGACTGCCGAAACAGAAATGAAGTAAGTGACTAGGTGTAAAAGATGGGATTTCTAGATTAGAAACGTAACTTTTTAAAATGCTCATCATCAAAAGTGATACAGGAACATGCCTGCTGACTGGGCGGGAGTACGGCCACTTCAACGGGTTTCATCCTTTTCTTCAAATCTCGTCTGATGATGACCGAAAGATGGGCCATGTCCACTAACACATCAGTGATCGCCGTTAACACTCTTCCAGTCACCTTCTTCTCGTCTGAACTTGTCTTCACAAAGGTCCATCCTCCACTGCTGAAGTGAATCACACGTCCCATAAACGACCACTCCTCCTCAGAGACCAATGCTATACGAATGCTGAATCGACCATCCAACAACGCTCGTCTCGTCGTTTCTTCTAGGGAAGTCTTAAAAAAAGTCATGAGTATCATGACATGGCACCACAGACAGACTACATATGCATAGCAGTGAGCATAAAACAACAGAAATGTTGTCATGTAATCGACACTCGGACCAACATTGACATTTTTAGTAAATTCATTTCATTTCCTCCCCGCGTCTACGGATATGATATATGTACCCTTTAAAAACGGAACTTTATCAACTAAGTCATGCAGCGTGGAACGGACAGGTCATGTCATCGCAGCGTCTTTCAAGTATCAGTAACGGATGATTCAAAAGTTGCTGAGATGTCGTTGCAAACCTAGGGATAAATCAGAATCACATGCAACCAAATTTGATCCAGTAATTCAATGTGAATCACAAAATATGTTATCACTTGCATTTTTGTATACTCGAATAATCAAAATTTTGTCGTCTCCCCATTTTGCCACATATAAACCAAAAAGCAGACAATCAAGTTCAGTAAACACACGCGAGATGAATAAATTAGGCCACGGTTGGAACTTCGTGACTTTTACTTTATTTTCTAGTAATACTCTACTGCAAGCGCTCTTTACTGCAACTCCAAATAGTCATTAATATCGAACGGCTTTCAAAATCACATGGGCATTGAGTTTTGTCATAAGATTACAACAGTCGAGTTCTGAAGACTATTGCGCTAAGATTATGCGATCTCAAGGAAACTACCAATTACTTATGGCAGCATGCATGCCCATATCCTTAGTGGTAGAGAAATCGTCAATGACTTCAGTGCAGTGTCACAGTGATGTAAACCTCTAGGACTACAGCTTCATGTGGCCATCTAAAAAACTGAATAGGCGAAACGAAACGGTGCTTATGCGCCGATCAGCATCAAACGAGACCTGCAAGGTTTTCACAAAGTCGCTCCAAGGAAACACTCTGCTACGTCCCTAGCTGAACCGACCGGCGTAGCCATCAGAAAGAACGCCAAACCTATATTCACTTCTCGCTTTACGTCGCCATAACTCATGGAATGCGCCCAATCGGCGGCACAAAATTTACTTTCGCAACTCCGTTCATCATGCGAACTGGTTGCACGAACATCCAAAACGTTCGAGCAAACGCAACAATACACGGCTGCATAAAAAAGGCTTGTAAAAAATGGTCCTCGTGCTCGACTGCAGGTACAATAGGCTTTTAAATGGATTGGCAAATTCCGGATATACCAATTTTTGGCTCATTTCCAAGTGATCATATCTCATGCAATTCCTAACTCTACGCTCAGTGACCTTTGAGTCGCAACTAATGCAGCACGCATGGAGACGAAAGAAGAACGATGCCACCATAACGCAGCTTGCAAACGCAAAATCTAAAAAAGTGCCTTAAAAAGGAATGACAGCTAAATGGTGCTGCATAGCGGACAGATGAAACAGTCAAGTTATGCATCGAACCCACTCCATTTGCGCTCATGTATTTCGCATTTTAAAAAAACGCCCTTCAAAACAACAAGTGTAAAAGTGCAAAGCATCTCCACAAATAGATACCGTTTTTTCGAGATGCGTGATGAAATTGAGATTCAGACGCTCGATAGGTGGTAGATTTCGAAATTCCTCTGATAAAGAAGCAGAAATGCGCTCCAAGGAATAAACCAAAGAACGATTCCAACACGCTAGAACAACGTCTATCTGAAAACAAGACAATTAGCTCCAAAAAAAGGGAAAATTGTAAAAAGATTAAGGCAGGGGAGAAGAAGAAAACCAGGAAAGAAGAAAATGGGGTCCGAAAAAGATGCATTTTTAAGATGAGATCGCATCCAGGAACTTAGTGACTGATGAGCACATCTACATCATATTATCGGTGAGCGTGCCCTCTCTCAGTCGCTAGCTTACTAGGATGGCAGTCTAATTTTCCGCCAGTAATTTACCGGTATGGTAATCTCCTGTTGAGGAGAAAAATTACGAAAGGCGACACGATATGTAGATGTGGTGCACCACCAAAGTGGAATTCCGAACACGATCATCACCATAATAAACGAGAGTGACGAAAGATGACGATAGCGCAGTTCTTTTCGTTCATCATCCGTAAGTGCAAATACCTGCAAAACAAAAGAAAATTACTTCAAAATACCGTGAACTTCAAATAGAACCCACCCTGTTTTTTAGAGAACCAAACAGATCGTTCATAAAAAATGCGAAACACCTGCAGCAATCTAGGGTTTATGGAGTTAAATAACAATGTAACCTATCACTACCATGTGTGGTCTTCTGCGGTCCGCTTGTTCCAAGATAATGAAAATTGTTTGTCATTGAAGCGATAGCGAGAACGTACCATCAAAAGACAGAAGGCCTATCTGTCAAAGCAAAACGCGTACAACACCACTACTGCAATATTTGAATTCTGCTCACTCTCTTTGTTCGTTCTTCGAGAGTTTCCACCTGCGATGTCTTCGAAGGCACAATATTTGATCGATCATCCCCATCGCATGGCTCCTCAATGTTGTTTGGCATGTTTGCGATCAGCACCCTCCTCCACACTAATCGACGGCTCGCTAAGCCAGTCCTTCAAACGCGACGCACTAACGATCACCTGAAATTGCGTCCCTTTACGGCTATTAACAATGTCGTTAGATCCTATTCTGCTATACTAAACGATATAATATCAGAACAATGATGACTCTGTAACTGAGTTTAGGACACACAACAGTCTTGAGCCAAAGATCAGAACTAGCCGGAAACTGGTCGACGAAGAAAGATGAAGTTTATTTTTATTTGTGCAGAATAGGCAAAATTCCCAAACATCAAACTTTCAAATGTCAAAAACGATAAAACGTTCGTTACGTTAGTGCTTAGTTTCTACACAAGAAAAACCGTAACCGCTCTTGGCGTTTCACATATCTCGAAGGAATTCCACTCGTTCCCTCTGCTGCATACAGGTGTGAAGCAACACCACCTAATGCGAAACTAGGGCGGCTAGCTTAGACCATCATTGGGGTTAACAGCCGTACACATACACAACTGGAAAAGAAAGGTTGCCTTCCGGTCGACGCATCCTTACGGTCCTACTCTCTGCGAACAAAACCGTTTCATTTGTTCACGATGCATTGCAACGACAGCGCTTAGGCCAGTTAGATTGTTCCGAGCTAAACCTCAGCATAACGAAAACCCCTTCGTCAACTGAAAATTCTTGTTGCCGACTGCGATGAAAGTCGAATCATACCTGCAAAACCTCACAGCTCTACCTTAGTTACTGCGTTGAGATTACCAAAGGACAAACACATATACAAATACGTGCAGCCATGGTATTTCCATACTTTGCTTTGAAATTAATAAACATAAAGAAAATACCTTGACTGGAGGGAGGCCGGTGAATATGTCAATGATGAGAATAATCTGCAGAAGGCCTACCACACACAAGACCAGTTTATTTTCGAGTAAAGATTGCAATATATCGATTACACTCATTCAAATACGACCATACACGGCAATTCAAATGAACAACTTCCTGGAACAAAATATGGAAGTAGAGAGATTCATATCCATTCGTGCAAATGAATGGCGGTCTTTACAGATGAGAACCGTAAAGAACGTCACGAATCCTGACGATTAAAGGCACAAAGAAAACGGGCGACAAGCAGAAATTTGGAACCAGCCATAACTACCGCGTCGTGAAACATTCAAAAAAGAGAATGCTGATCGAAAGGTAGACGGGTTACGACAGCCTTTGGATGTCACAGCGGCGAGGGAAAAACGACTAACTTCCACGCGAATCATATCAATAGTTAAAGTACCGTCGGTAACCCGAGGATACGCCCTACACTACACTGCATGGCAGCAAAGTTGACATGCCCAGAACTTGGAATAGGATGACTGCATAAGAGGTGGAATAGGATGACTGCGTGAAACGTGAAATCACAAAAAACGGAATGCGATCTATGTTTGTCGATTTGAAGCATAGGATTCAGTGGCCGGTCGGCACACGTTGATACGAACGTACGCGCGCGAGAGAGACAGAGAGCTCGCATGATAGAGATGGAGAGAGAGTGCGGCCTTAAGCAGCCGCGCCGCCTGAGTCATCTAACAATAGCAACTTCGCAATAAATGTAACAGAATGTTTTCAGGAAGCAAGAATTCCAGACTGAGGTTGTGCCCATCGTAAAGAGCATTGAAAGCTCTACTAGAATCAATAATAACCTGAGATAGAACCCGGTGCTTTTATAAGAGTCAAAAAGAACGCGCACTCGATGAATAACGAGGGGTCGCCAATAGGTAACGATCACGTATAAAAATGCCCATAGGTGGGCAAAGAAACAAGATTTGGGAACCGAGGAAGGGCAAATCTTAAGGACCGTTGAAAGCTGTGTCGGAGTCATTAATGAACTGAGGTAAAACCTGGTACTTTTACAATAGATAAATTTCTCAAATAATGCGCAACTAATGAAAAAACGAAGCGTCGCCAATATATATCGGTCAAATATAAGTGCCGATACGTGGGTAAAGCAACAAGATGTGGGGACCGACGCTAAGCAGGCCTTAAAGAGCGCTGAAAGCTCTATCAGAACAGTTAACGACAACAAATAAAGCTTAACAGCGTCATCTGATAAATTTTGCAGTCGAACAGAAACTGTATTCGAAGTTTATGTGTCTCACGAAGACGGTGAATTCGTTGTTTGTTGCCGCGATAAGCGTTTTGCATATGTCAGCGTGAGCTATTTCCACTGGAAATTATATATATAGAGCGAAAATCTTGCAATAGGATCGAAATGTCTTTCTTACAGCACAATGTTAGTGGCCAGCCGCTGCACTTTAACTGGTGGGTCAAGTCCGCTTTAGCCTAGTGAAGTTGATCGCTTCATGCAGATAGTGAAAGGAGGTTGAGGATGAGGGAGGAGGAGGAAATGGTGGGGTTAATCGTTGTTGCATTCCAGCAGCAGAAAAGCAGAGCCTTTTTCAGCCCTCACTAAGGAAATTGAGATTTTGGGACGCAGCAGCTGTCGTCATACATAGCTACCCCAAACTGAGCATGTGTCATCAAATTCGTTATGATGAAAAGTACACCACGGCTACTATGTGCTTTTATCTGTCTCATGGAAGCGAACAGAACGGAATTGCATGTTTTTATCAATGAAGAAGATAAAAAGTTTCGCTAAGATATGACAGGGAATAGAATGAGCCAGATGCAAGGAATGGAACAGACAGAAGAGTCGCCATAACAGTACGAAATCACATGAATAAATTTCGAACATTCATCACTGATGTTGTTCCATCACTGGGATCGAGTGTTTGGGTGTACGACTATGAAAATCGACTCCCACTACATCAAATATGCAAACCAACGTTCGCGCTGCTGCAGCACCATCGTCATGAGACACCTCGATAATGCAAAGCACGCTGCCTGCAATTGTTTCAGTATTCATAGAGAAAAATGTTTCGAATCCATAGCAGTTTGTTCGTGACAGTAATTTTATGCGATGCTTAAGCAAATCGTTCTCTGCATGACTCTGGAAGAAACGACGTTAATACTATTGGGAATACAAATGACGAATAGCTCGGGTGGCGTTCGTTTTTTTTTTTCGAAATCTTCGCGTTCGTTTGCCCAAAGTTTCTCCTCTTCCCAAAAATTTGCACTTTCTCGTTTAGGGGACTCTCATCATGCGGCAAATGCTGTAGCTGCAGTGAGAAGCGCATAAAACAATGAGTTAGAAGAAATCCGAAATTGCATCTAATCGGTGGGTGTAGTATCTGTCGAAAAAAAAACCAAATCACCGTGACGCTGTTTCGTCTCGGGAATTGGCTGAGAAAAGTTAACCTTATTTCAAACGAAAACTAAGCTCCATGAATGCACAGACCAGCTGCTTGGGACATCAAAAGCGTTGAGCTGAATATTGAAGTTTTCTCTATGGTCATGGATTTTTCTGCAAACTAAATTCTGATTATGGAAATATCAATAGGATGTCAGCTACGCCCTCTTTTTTGACTCAATGCAGTTGAAAAAGTGAACAATTAAATCGGTAACCGAGCAAAGATTGCATATAACCGATGTTTTTAACGAACATTTTACTTAAAATTTTGCCTTTGTTGAATGGTTCCTAGACGGGGCATACAACATAACTGTTACTATATATGATTTTTGTCATGGATATTACAATTACACCTTTCATGCCGCTGGCTCAGTATTCTAGCTGTTCCGTCTATCAGTCTTAGAATGGAGAAAGGGCTACGTCTTTTCAACTGTGACTTGAAAGATTTGCATGAAGTTATATTTAACACCTAAAAAAAAATCGAGAAATCTGTAGTGAGGATAAATTCTCGATTTCTTTTCTCAAATCCGTCTACCGAGGGATGCAAGAAGCAAATGGTCTTATGTAAGCGCGTTGCAACTGCAAATTCTTGAGGAGGTTGGCCTATAGAAAAGGATGGGATCACATACCTCAATTACGATGATGGCTGTGAGGACTGGCGCAATAATGAGTACATACTTTAAAATTGCAATTTTCAATCCCTTTATGCAGCCTTTCTGGTAGATGTTCGGGTAAATATTGTAGCCTGACAAGCCCTTTCTCTTAAAATACTCTTATCTTGTCCTGCATTCGGCTTGAAGACAACACATCAAAAAAAAGATAATGAATAAAAATTCGAATGGAGGAAACGATAGATATGGATGCCATAATATTTGTGTAGGCAATAACATGTCACAACAGTGAAGCATCCATTTGTAAACGTGATTAACAGATATGTTTTGTTCGAGAAATGTTAAAAGTAATGCCATATCAATTTTCATTTTACTTTATAGGTTGCTGTTTGTTGCAGTAAAGACGTAATAACTAAATTTCTTGCCCAAAGCAACTGAAGTATATGGACACCGTCTACAGATCGCTCACCGCGGGATTGCATTCAGCATTTTAACATTTATTAAAATATTCATTAACTAAGCGCCGTTATGAGCCATCTCATGCAAAACAATTCTGTCAATACCATCACTGTTAACTGTTAGAATAAAACGGATATTGTTCGTTGACAGTATAAAATCTAACAGGTGAACAATTAGATGCAATACTATTGCGTTCAGTAGTGACATTTAATTCGCACCTGCTCTTGCTAGCTATAGGCCGATACTAGTGAAGTAATGGATGCTATGGCTAAATGGCGGGTGCGCAGAAAGTAATGATGTCGGCGAGGTCGGCAAGCTTTCCAAAAAGAAAGCTGTCTTCAAGGCGCTACAATAAACTACGGGAATCTTATCTCTTGAAAATGATAAATTGTTGACAAAAATCTGAAGCGGCTTTTCAAAAGTCGGCAAATATGTAAAGTGGTCTGCTTTAATTTTTACCCAAAATTTACCACCTCGTTCAGAGAAGACACATTCGAGCAGTCCATTTCAATCTTCTGCCCTTGTGATCAGCATAACCTCTAACACTTGAGCGGTATCGTTCCAAGTTAACATTTCGTCTCAGTGACCAACTATATGCTTTAAACAATTTAAGAGTTTTAAGCTCTTACTATACGTCGCGATGCGCCGCTGCGGGAAGATGGATTCAATTCTTCTGAAAAAAAAAAACCTTGACTAATCGACTATTGTGGCCGCAGGCCATATTCGTAACACCCGAAATAGTTTTGTTGATGCAGCACGAGAACGGGACACCGCCTGCCTCAGGCGATCCATACATCTTTAGTGCTGGATCATCGCTGAAGTAGACATTCTCGTTCCAGTCGTCAGCAGACCATATGCCACAGCATTCCAGTGTCGTTTG
>JPKZ01000272.1:776561-786973 GCA_000803305.1 Toxocara canis | reverse complement strand
GTGGGGAGAAGCAAAAATCGCAGCCAAAAGTTGGGGAGTGTTTAGGCGGGTAGCGCAGAACAATAAAACAAGGTGCAGTCATAAAACAGCTCGTCTCATACTACTTAGTTGTCTGTAAACGGCAAAATTCAAAGTGATGGCTCAACGAGCAAAAATGTGTAATCAGTGAAGATGACCTTGCTCGTTTTCCTTGTATAAACATAACCGTTTTTGCTGAAATAAAACGTAAAGAGGTTGGCTGTTCTTTACGCAAACTGCCACCGGTGAAGTTATGTTATGAGGTAGGTTTTCTCGATTCAGGAAAGCCAATATCTACAGTGTGTTAAAGATCATTAATTGCGCTTATATGTTCTGCACTAGTCGCAGTTATCCGAGGTGCTCAAATATGAGCAATTTCGACTCACGGGTCTCTGCAATTACATCACACCGGCTAAAGTTGTGATGCAAATAAGTTCACAAAGCGTAACGATTTGTGATTCTTGAAGAGGAAAGCTCAAAGAAAGCGATCTTTATGGAAGGGGAGATTTGGTTGGAGATTATACGGTAAATGTGAGTTTCATTGGTCACAGGAGGACATATCGTTTCATCTACAACGTTTTGGCAACGGTGGCGACGTATAGTGCAATTGGTAAACACTGTAAAAAAGCGGCCAATTCTACACAGTGGCGATGTGAAATGCAATGAGAAACAAGGTGGAATCAAGTTTATCTTACCTACAATGATGAGGACAACAGTGGGATCAAAAAGAACGATATCTTCCGCGATTTTTGCCTTATTCAGCTGCGTCACTATGCCTCCTTTCTCGATATTCCCCCAAAGACCAACCGCCAACAGAAACATTGAAATGAGAAAGAAGAATCCACTCAATATAAAGACGGTGTATTTTACACATGGCGATATCTCCGAATCTTCATCTTCTCCTGTTTTAGACGACATTTTTGGAAAACTCTAAATAAACATTTGAAATGAAACATTGACTGCATTAGCGCTAATCTTTGATAGGTTTGCGACAAACATGCGCCATCACCTTTATTCGCTTACTGCACGAAATTTTTCCCTTATTTTTCTCATTTCCCCGAAACAATTATAGAAGAAATTCACTGAAACATGCACATTTCCGTTGCCGAAAAGGCTTGGAAAGCGATTAAGATTTCCAAAACTGTCATCCACATTTACATATCTTAGTGACTCGAGTCATGTATGGCTTGCCCATTAAACTGGAAAAGAGGGAACGGATGTAGCATACCAATTTCCCCATTTTCTGGGAGGTGACCGGAAGACAATGATCTAAAACAAGTACCCAAAGAAGTGAATGGAACTGCAACTCATAAATAAACCTTCAAAATTATAAAAAATTTTCGAAGCGGTCACAACAAATGTATATTTTCTCATAACTTTCGTGTGCACTCACCCATCTGCTACCCACGCGATTGAACCGGAAGTTCCTTGCTATCTTCGAAACCTCCTCAAAAATCTTCGTACATTTCCTTATTTGAGAACAGAAAAGACAAAAAAGAGAACAAACCTGTCGAGATGAACCTAAACAAGCGAAGTACTTGAGCATCGGTCAGCTTGTTCCCCTCGAATAACGCATTTTGAATAAGCGATTTTAAAAAAAAAAGTGCATATGCAAATGGAATGCACTGTTCTCTACAGAAAAAAACTGTATTTCTGTTTTGCATTATTTTCTTTTCATTACTCGATACAGCGTTGCCTTTATGTTGACAAAGTCAATGCAACTATTACATACTTATGTAAAGCCACATTCGCAATGCACGGGTCTCCAAGATCGTTTCCGCATTGTTTAGGACTGGGACCATTTTGCAAAAAGATTGCAAAAAGTTCGTTATCGAAAACCATAACAAGCCGAAGGACAGCCAGAGATGTTGCCATAGAACGGGCATTTTGCATGAGATCTCTTTTGAGAAGCTACCATTTCGAGTGATGTATGGCCTATGCCATCGAGGTGGGATGCTTCGAAAATGTAAAAAAGAATTTTGTTTGAATCGCACCGCTGACATTCTTTGCTATGCTAAAATGCATTGCCGTTTTCTCGTTTCGCAAAATTTCGAAAAATCCTCTAAATGCAGAGCGTAAAGAAGGTGAGGAGCTGTTTGCGGAACTTAGTTGTGAAGAAAAAGAATTAGAGCGGAGGAAAAAATAGACGGAAAATAAACTGAAGTTTCATTTTGATTACGTCAAGTTCAAATAAATTCGTCCCTTTCTTTACAGGAGGCTTCTATCGTTAGTATGCAAGCTGCTTCGAACACAGTACAAGTTTTCATTCTGTTGTCTGAACCGGTGTAGCAAATACATTCTTTGCGTCCTCATCTTCATGATCGCAAGTGATCGACAAATTCACATGGAATTCTCAACAGCGTTTTTTTTAAAAATCCAGATATGTTCTTTAACGCGATACGCAGCAGCCGGTCATTCTCGGCTCAAATGCTACTCAACACTCACATCGACGAACTCTTAGATATGCAATAATTGCACTTGCGCTGGATTTGTTGAACGGTCAAATTGTCAAGCTCCTTACAACATACTACTGCACGTTATATGTGAGCGAAAGCACTATCATTCTTTGCTGAAGGCTGTGAATGGAGAACTGCTATGTTTCTGGCAAAATATTCAAATGAAATAATTTGTTCATGAAAGTTCACTGAATTTTTCAAACTTTGCTAATCTCAAACAACGTCAGAGATCTTACCGATGAGTTTTCATCTGAATATATTCGTGGTCCAGGAGTTCTCGTTGAGTCTGATTTGTCACTTAACCCTAACATTGGCAAGATTATCTAAGAATCATATTATAAACGTCATTATCTGCTATGATCGCTCAAGCCCTCCGATACTTGTGTTTATGCATATCTTTAAAAAACCTTTTTCGCCGTTTGCTTGAATATACTCCAGAGACTGGGCATCCACGCTTTAAAAAGGCTTGCATTCGTGCTGAGAATGTCTGCCGATTTTTTACCAGGACTGCTTTCAGAAAATATACTTACAAAAGAAAAAATTATTGTTAACACTAATCTAATGGGGCCTTAAGTCCTTCCACTGAGCAGAGCCAAAATAGATCTATGCATGCTTCTGTACAGAACCTCATTCGGAGTCGTCCACACAGATCTACCGCAGCATTTTTTTCCTCTCTTTTCGTACAGGACAATGCGGAAATAACTTCCAATTACGAGAACAACTTATTAAAAACGTCACCTGAGACTTTTTGCAGACCGTTCAACTAACTGTTGGAATTTACTTCTGGCCATTTTGTGAGCACATCAGCAGTTTTCTGTTTCAAAAGATTATCACCATCCAAGCTAATGTCAGTCAGCTTCATCTCATTCAGTAATAACTGACTCACAATCACCCATACCGTCCGTGTATATCCTCTTTGTTTTCTTTCGTTGCATTTTGTTTCTTTCATTTCTTTTCTGTTTGTTTTGTTTTGTTTCTTTTCTTCCTTTTTTGTTTTTCAACGCACTTATCAACGCTCAACAGTTGCGTACTTTCTCAGTTAAGTACTTGCAAAAATGCATTTTTATTATTTTTGTTGCTATGTTTTAGTGTTTGATGGTTATATGTGTAGTTGAGTTCGTCATTTAACCTCTGCATGCTTTGAAAGAGCTCAATATTGCATCGTACTGATACAGATAAAACAGAAAACGGATATCATATCGTGGTATAAACAAACAAGGGAAAATTTATTTGAATAACAATCGAAGAATATTGCTTAGGGCAAAGTCGCTTTTGTCTGAAATCTTACGATAATAGTTCACAGCGAAGCTACGGAGAGATTGTGCTATAACCGTTCGCTGTCCCATCTTCTCATTCAACTTAGCTCAAAGTACGACAAAAACTGCCGACAAATTGAGGTGAATAACTCGTCGCCGACAATCGCCAATTTTTTGCGTCGACCGATAATATCAACGACCGCTCACAACCGGCGGCCAAACGTCGTTTTTAGGCCACCAAAATTTCGTCTTTGGAGTTCGCGTGGGAAATATTGGTGGGCGACCATTTGGCAGCTGATCACTAAATAACGGTTTTACACCAAAAAGAGAAGGAACGGTTGGATTTTCTATTGGTTTCATCTTCAGCAGTCGTGCAGTGTTCTCGTCGACGTCGATACCAAGAGTTTTTACTGACTGCACATCAAAGCCTGCAATTGCCGAAAGCTTAGAAATACTTGCGTTCCTATCAACGAAGCTAACAAACAATAAGCTTCCATGTTCCTCTTTTTTTGGATTATGCGCAGCTTGTCCTTGTTTTCATGGCCATTAAAGACAGTACTTGATCATTGTAAGTGATTCGAATAAAAAATGAGGATAAATATATTTGAATGTACTATCGTTTCAAAACATCTGCTGCGCTGATAGGGAAGCTAAAAACGAATTACGGCTGACTAACACTTCGCACAGATCACTTTATTAAAAACCCTCATTGCATTCTAAAAATTGTGACCTGATATGCGGATAAATTGACGAATATATTTCACTAATGGTTTTCATAATTTAAAATGCACAGTTTGTGTTGCGTTGACAAACATCGCTACATAATTGCCCTCTATTCGTATTGAAGAAACGCGCAGTAATCGATTGCATAAGCGCATTATCGAAGTCAACATTACAAAAAACCTCGTAAGCTTTCCTTACACTACTTTCAGTAAGAAGACACTGCATTAAGCAAAACAACTTAAAACAACTGATCCATTTACGGAAATAGAATGACTGCTCAATTTCATTAATGAAACACATTTTATTAACCTTTGATATCAATCCCCCATCCGGCGAGATCGTTCACGAAGCCACCATTGTTGAGATAGTTTGAAATGACTTTAAGAGATCCATTGATCGCCTCCCATTCGATACCAAGATCTTCATCACTTTGATCTTTCCTCTTCAAAACATCTCACTGTTCATCTGACGAGGTCAGCTAATCGCCCTCATCTCAAAATGTTTGAAATGTTGCAGTGAGAATGTGAATGTTCTACTTAGTAAGTCCTTTAGCAATGCGGGAAAACATTTTTTTAAACCCGTAAACCTAACTTTTGCGACAGAGCGTCTGTTCGCTTGCAGTGTGAGACTCCAAAGTTCTGTGACTTTACGGACCACTAAAACTATCGTTCGTTCGATTTAAGACCGCTGCATAACAAGCATCGCACTTATCAACGCTCAACAGTTGCGTACTTTCTCAGTTAAGTACTTGCAAAAATGCATTTTTATTATTTTTGTTGCTATGTTTTAGTGTTTGATGGTTATATGTGTAGTTGAGTTCGTCAATTAACTTCTGCATGCTTTGAAAGAGCTCAGTATTGCATCGTACTGATACAGATAAAACAGAAAACGGATATCATATCGTGGTATAAACAAACAAGGGAAAATTTATTTGAATAACAATCGAAGAATATTGCTTAGGGCAAAGTCGCTTTTGTCTGAAATCTTACGATAATAGTTCACAGCGAAGCTACGGAGAGATTGTGCTATAACCGTTCGCTGTCCCATCTTCTCATTCAACTTAGCTCAAAGTACGACAAAAACTGCCGACAAATTGAGGTGAATAACTCGTCGCCGACAATCGCCAATTGTAGCTAGCGTTAATTTGTGGTAGCTAGAAATTGAACTGTTGGAAGGGCCTGGACTGATATAGGCATTTAGTGGTTGATTTATTGTGGTTGCTGATGTTGGGATAGTATGTTTCGCAAAATTTCTATTCATCCTCGATCTCTTCCTTTCTAGGTGATGAGAGAAAGCACACACACCATATTGTTTAAGTTAATTGTAATAGGCAGTAAAAGTTTTTTTTTTAAAAATTCGCTCTTAGTGTTAGCTTGGAACGATTCACTCAAAGCCTATGCAGATAGACAACCTTTCAACCAAGGAATTTTCGAGACAATCTCATTCGCACAACGATTTTTTATGAGCTGTTTTTGAAAACCAGCAATACTTGTTGCAATTTTCGAGACAATATTATCTGAATAAAATTTAACGAATACCGCTTCGAGTTCTTCCTTCAAGTGGTCCACGTTGACATGCAGTGACGTCAAGTCCTTAATAAGCTCAAAAACTCTTTCTGTCAAGTGTGTGCTGGAAGTAGAGGAGCATAAATGCATGAAACTGTGGAGGAATATGCAATTGCAGTGCCGTAAAACTTCTGCTAAACATCGACGCGCTGGTCGCAAGGAAATACCGAAGCCCAAACGACTATATGAGGAAAACTCCTCGAAAACGGTGCAGAAGCATAAAAATAGTAGTATCGTCCCAAAATAACGTCGGTTCGGCTCGGTCCAACCGTATTGATATAAACAGAATTGAATCTTTTTTATCTCATGCGATAGACGAAAGCTATATTTCACATCAACGAAACGAGAAAGATTCGCGTCAGAAGGCGCGTATCTTTACTTTAAGAGAATGGTTCACTTAGGAATGCGGCGTTTCACAATGCTAAGGGTAACACTACGACACAGAGCTATTCAAATGACAATTTGTCGAAGTTCTTTCACTGGTGAAACCACATAGTTCAATTAAATGCTAGATATGAGCGGAAATTTTATATGTTTTATCCGTCATTCCCAACCCATCCAATGCAACAGAGCCAAAAACATGAGAAATTTCGATTTGACATTTTCAAGTTTGCTGAAAAAAACTTCTATGGAATTGTTGTGACACTGTAAGGGTGATAATAATTTTAAGTGTGACATTAGCCCATTTTGTTTTTCCTCTCACGTCTGAATTTTTATCTATGTTCTCTGCAGGCCGCTGTCTTCTCGATATCGCTAAAGTATACGATATGCAAGACGTTTGGGAGCTAATTTACTTATTCATCGAACATTAAGAAGGTAGTTAAGTCTGTTAAGGAGACGAACATTCACTCTGTATTCATTCATCCCTTTAAGTTCCTCTAAACCATCATTTTCAAATGCACTTGCCCACTTTGTAAAAATTGAACGTTTCTTTGTTGCGAATTCCATTATTCTGGAGAGTTTTGAGTACTCCATGAGCGCATGATTGCTCCGTGTTTACAGAGTGAATCGTCGGTATGCGTGAGCTGCTACAGGCTAAGATATGCCTACCGCTTCTGCGTCTTCAACACGCTCTTGTTGTACCTTCTTCCACTTCTTGCGACACTTCCAGACGCAGTACCATTTTGGTTTCTCTTCTCTCTTCTCATTTAAATCATCTTCGGCATTGCGCACGTCTTCCGCTTCCTTCAAGTATTTCAGTGAGGTGGCTACACAAGTGAGGATAATTACGACTGCATAAACAGCTGGGCTTTATTAACAGGTTAATGTAAAAGAACAAGGATACTGTGTGCTTGAAGATCAGCACCAACTCAGTGGAACGATATCTCAAAGATATTTTTTTTTGCCACAATATGTAAATGAGATTACTCGGAAAAGCTAGTGTTTTCAACATATGTTTTTATATATAGCTGCAGGATCACAAACGCCCCGAAATTTTGATCACTGTAAAGGTAAGTGTGATGCTCAAATGGTGACTGAAATGGTCCGCGCTCTTTCCCCATCCTTAGAACCAGTGAAAGCAAACGGTCATAGTTTATCAACGTAAATATTGTTGAATTTTGCTCCCGCTCATTGAATAGTCATAGTCTGATGGACTCTGCATTCGTTGAAGTCGGTGTGAATAGAGAGAATGGCATAAAAAGGAGTTGCCACTCGAACCTTTGAGATTCGAACGTTGATATCATCTAACTGTTGCTTTGTTGCCGTAACATCATTTGCTAATGCTAAAAGCTGCTGCTGCAACGAACGGCGTTGGTCGGCAATTAGTTTTTGTTTGACAAGCGCTTCGGATGACTCTTCGTTAAGGTTATGCTTGTGCACGTCCATCTGCGAAATCTGCAATATGTGAAAGACTATTTCACTCATCATAATATCAAAATTCATCCCAAATATTTCAACGATGATGACCCTGAACAAAATTGTTCTTTTTACGCATATTTTTATTTGCGACAGATATGACAATTAAAACACAATGACTAATGTAGTAAGTCTTTGTGAATTTTTAATTAAATGTGAGCATCGTAAGAAAGAGAATATTTTTTCAACCATATATTTTTGCTTCAGTTGGCCGACCGAAAATTTTCTCGATCGAATTTTCTTACCTCACTTCATAGTTTACAATATCACATGTGATGTACTGGTTCACATTAATCTCTAAACAACAATATGATAGTATGGCGATCTCGTTTCTTACAAAAAACTCTTCTTCAGTGGCGTTCAACTGTATCCGTGAGGATTACTCAGTTTCTTCTCTTATCTTTTTCAGTTGGATACAACAGAAGATTACAGAATTGCCATAGAAACTGTTAGTTAAAGTCGATTGAACGTACTTACACCATTTTGTACTTTTTCAGAATACTTCGTAATATTTGCAACAATCTTCGCAATCCGCTGACGAATTTCGGTAAAACCGATAGATGCATTGAGGCGTGTATCGCGCTGCAAATATTGAAGGGTTGAGAATGATGCACAGGTAATATGATTGATCATATGGTGCTCTTCATCCAGCAGGGTCTCTCAGAGCCCGGGGTTAAGCAAACAAAACTCAAATGTCATAGGAAGTTCTACGACTTATCGTTGGGCACGACCTTACCTCCTATTGTTTCATTTCATTGCGTTTGCATTCCCATTTGCTTGTCATATTCAATTACAACAGATTCATTGCCTCTATCGATATTCGAGCATTAACCGCTGAAATGTGCTCAGTGATGATATTGGAGCTCAAAAAGGTGCAAAATTTTTGAAAACATTTATGCACTTCAAACGGAAATGTGTTTCTAGTACGCTGAGGAATATCTCAGCATAAAATATAAATGGCATTCTTTCTACGCAGATCAAATTAGCGTGATAGGTGACAGCATTGTTTAAAATCTTACGCTGTCTTAGGCTATCTACGTGATGATTTTTTTGTAGAAAACCATTGTAGAAAAACATCTACTTTGTAGAAAAAAGATACATTTTTTTCTACCGCTTAAAACAGTGGTGAGTGAGCGAAAGCGATTTTGATTGGCAGTGCTAAAAATTACCTGAGCTCGAGTGAGTGGGTAACGAGTTACTAGCGATGTGACGATGGCACACCGGCACAGGGCAATGAACAGTAATGCCAAAAATGGCTTCATTATGCAAAGACGTGATTTCGTTTGTACGCTAACTGCAAAAATGCTGTACAATGCAGTGATACGTCGATTTGATATTTCCACAGCTGCTTAAAACACTATCGCCTCACATATCAGGAAGGCAAAATATTTACGTGCATGGAGGTTAATGTAAAAGAACAAGGATACTGTGTGCTTGAAGATCAGCATTAGCGTGATAGGTGACAGCACTGTTTAAAATCTTACGCTGTCTACCCTTAGGCTATCTACGTGATGATTTTATTGCAGAAAACCGTTGTAGAAAAACACATACTTTGTAGAAAAAAGACACATTTTTTTCTACCGCTTAAAACAGTGGTGAGTGAGAGAAAGCGACTTTGATTGGCAGTGCTAAAAATTACCTGAGCTCGAGTGAGTGGGTAACGATTTACTAGCGATGTGACGATGGCACACCGGTATAGGGCAATGAATAGTAATGCCAAAAATGGCTTCATTATGCAAAGACGTGATTTTGTTTGGACGCTAACTGCAAAAATGCCGTACAATGCAGTGATACGTCGATTTGATATTTCCAGAGCTGCTTAAAACACCATCGCCTCACATATCAGGAAGGCAAAATGTTTACGTGCATGGAATTCTGAGAACGTTCCTTACAAAACAAAGTTATGAAATTCGCACTCCATAAAATAAATAACTTTATTGTTAGGAGCATTTTCAAGATTCGACTAGTGGAAAGGAGACGGAAGAGCATAATAGTGCTACAGCATCATGTTCTGAAAATCAAAAACGAGCTCCGAAATCATGATACGCATGGCACGCATGTATGAAACAACAGGACACAGCACAGCACCAATAGTGCCAAATACAGCACCAGACAGATGAAATTCGGAGGCATTCCCTTCATAAAATCCTTAGGAATTAAGAATTCGGATATCTCAAAGCGTGGAACATCAACTAACTGCTTTTTGCATATAGTGATACTTTGGCGAACAATCAACTTTCGCAGCTTCAAGGAGTAAATACCTTTGAGACCAATTTAAATAATGTACATGATGACGTGATGATGCTAGTAAAGAGGCGCAATAAACAAAGAATTTTTCGTAAACAAAACGCTAATAGAGCTCTAACGGCTTCGATATGCGAATGTGGGAAACAACCACGGGGGCCAATGTTAAAATTCCCATTTCTGAGTTGAACAAATTTAAAAAAAAAAAAACATGTTCATTTCGTTCTCACACGCTCGTCCAATTTGTTTTAAAGAGCAAATAAACGAATTTTGAAGAGAATTCACCGTATAAC
>JPKZ01000272.1:745524-775248 GCA_000803305.1 Toxocara canis | reverse complement strand
ATCGCCTCACATATCAGGAAGGCAAAATGTTTACGTGCATGGAATTCTGAGAACGTTCCTTACAAAACAAAGTTATGAAATTCGCACTCCATAAAATAAATAACTTTATTGTTAGGAGCATTTTCAAGATTCGACTAGTGGAAAGGAGACGGAAGAGCATAATAGTGCTACAGCATCATGTTCTGAAAATCAAAAACGAGCTCCGAAATCATGATACGCATGGCACGCATGTATGAAACAACAGGACACAGCACAGCACCAATAGTGCCAAATACAGCACCAGACAGATGAAATTCGGAGGCATTCCCTTCATAAAATCCTTAGGAATTAAGAATTCGGATATCTCAAAGCGTGGAACATCAACTAACTGCTTTTTGCATATAGTGATACTTTGGCGAACAATCAACTTTCGCAGCTTCAAGGAGTAAATACCTTTGAGACCAATTTAAATAATGTACATGATGACGTGATGATGCTAGTAAAGAGGCGCAATAAACAAAGAATTTTTCGTAAACAAAACGCTAATAGAGCTCTAACGGCTTCGATATGCGAATGTGGGAAACAACCACGGGGGCCAATGTTAAAATTCCCATTTCTGAGTTGAACAAATTTAAAAAAAAAAAGTTCATTTCGTTCTCACACGCTCGTCCAATTTGTTTTAAAGAGCAAATAAACGAATTTTGAAGAGAATTCACCGTATAACTTCGAATAAAACTCACCTCTATTCTTCTTCAACGTAGCCCCCCCTGCTCTAAGGATGTTTTTATAGCCATCTTCGACGTAGCTCCTCCGCCTGGAAAAAACCTCCCCCTTTCCCCGATCCCTAATAAAGTCTACCCCTGAAGAAAGCATGCTATGGACATAGGAACCTGGACAGTATGCGGTCACGACCATTTTCAGCGCCAGAGGCGTTTATGTGGATGTTGACACCGGCAGGTTACAGCCCGAAAGCCTACAGGCCACCCCCCTCCCCACTTTCTCTCCCTCCTCCACCCCCCATCATCGTCTTTCATGGCATCCCCCAATCGCTGCTTCAAGAAAATGCTACACAACAACTGAAGAACACAAATGTCAGCAATTCACCCTTTCTCATAAACCGCAGGCTACCAGGAAAAACCACTCAGCACAGACTGAAAAATAGTCCCATGTGCTCTCGATATGTGCCGAAAAAAATGGTCGACTCCGGCATATGCCAAAAAATGCAATTGCTCTTTTTTCAATATAGCGGCCCCTCTCGGGTTCAGTAAGCGACGGTTATCTTTCGGACATCTTATTCGCATTAAACGGAGACATGAATTCCCATGTCGAAAATCACAACAGTACGACTACTATCGAAAGACTGCATAATATTTCAAAGCTTCGTATGTTTGAATCGTTGATCAGCCCATCGTCCAATCACCATTCAGCTAATCGTTACCTTTCCATTTTGCACGAAAGCTGCTAAATCATGAGATGGTGAGTCATCATTGTAAATCACGCTTCGAAGCCAAAGCGGCATTTGTTCTTTGATAAAAAAGCCATTCTTACAGCAAACAAGCCATGACAACTGTTCGATCAAATGGCTCAACTGTTGATTGAAAGGTTCATGTGATATGTGCTTCGATCGAAAAGAAATTTGTTGAGTCATTGCTTAACTACGGCTGATCGATTGAAAATATCGAACTGTTCGAAGCAAAGGCGTTAAAGATGCTTGTTGGCAGCGTTGATGAGAAGGTTATTAATGATAACAGTGATCACCTAGAAACGTAACGAACCGTTCGCTTTTGGCATAAGAATATCATATTCGACAAAGCTTTCTCTACTTCAGCTATGTTCAGTTCTTATTAGTGCTCCGTTAGCAATATTGGTTTTGCGGTGACTAAACCTTCTAGCGAGATTTCATTTGCAACTGGGAATGCATGCCAAGGAGCTGGCAACTCACCCATCAAATCAACCGGTTCCAGAAACTGCTTAGAAAAATGTACAATGCAGTGATACGTCGATTTGATATTTCCAGAGCTGCTTAAAACACCATCGCCTCACATATCAGGAAGGCAAAATGTTTACGTGCATGGAATTCTGAGAACGTTCCTTACAAAACAAAGTTATGAAATTCGCACTCCATAAAATAAATAACTTTATTGTTAGGAGCATTTTCAAGATTCGACTAGTGGAAAGGAGACGGAAGAGCATAATAGTGCTACAGCATCATGTTCTGAAAATCAAAAACGAGCTCCGAAATCATGATACGCATGGCACGCATGTATGAAACAACAGGACACAGCACAGCACCAATAGTGCCAAATACAGCACCAGACAGATGAAATTCGGAGGCATTCCCTTCATAAAATCCTTAGGAATTAAGAATTCGGATATCTCAAAGCGTGGAACATCAACTAACTGCTTTTTGCATATAGTGATACTTTGGCGAACAATCAACTTTCGCAGCTTCAAGGAGTAAATACCTTTGAGACCAATTTAAATAATGTACATGATGACGTGATGATGCTAGTAAAGAGGCGCAATAAACAAAGAATTTTTCGTAAACAAAACGCTAATAGAGCTCTAACGGCTTCGATATGCGAATGTGGGAAACAACCACGGGGGCCAATGTTAAAATTCCCATTTCTGAGTTGAACAAATTTAAAAAAAAAAAAACATGTTCATTTCGTTCTCACACGCTCGTCCAATTTGTTTTAAAGAGCAAATAAACGAATTTTGAAGAGAATTCACCGTATAACTTCGAATAAAACTCACCTCTATTCTTCTTCAACGTAGCCCCCCCTGCTCTAAGGATGTTTTTATAGCCATCTTCGACGTAGCTCCTCCGCCTGGAAAAAACCTCCCCCTTTCCCCGATCCCTAATAAAGTCTACCCCTGAAGAAAGCATGCTATGGACATAGGAACCTGGACAGTATGCGGTCACGACCATTTTCAGCGCCAGAGGCGTTTATGTGGATGTTGACACCGGCAGGTTACAGCCCGAAAGCCTACAGGCCACCCCCCTCCCCACTTTCTCTCCCTCCTCCACCCCCCATCATCGTCTTTCATGGCATCCCCCAATCGCTGCTTCAAGAAAATGCTACACAACAACTGAAGAACACAAATGTCAGCAATTCACCCTTTCTCATAAACCGCAGGCTACCAGGAAAAACCACTCAGCACAGACTGAAAAATAGTCCCATGTGCTCTCGATATGTGCCGAAAAAAATGGTCGACTCCGGCATATGCCAAAAAATGCAATTGCTCTTTTTTCAATATAGCGGCCCCTCTCGGGTTCAGTAAGCGACGGTTATCTTTCGGACATCTTATTCGCATTAAACGGAGACATGAATTCCCATGTCGAAAATCACAACAGTACGACTACTATCGAAAGACTGCATAATATTTCAAAGCTTCGTATGTTTGAATCGTTGATCAGCCCATCGTCCAATCACCATTCAGCTAATCGTTACCTTTCCATTTTGCACGAAAGCTGCTAAATCATGAGATGGTGAGTCATCATTGTAAATCACGCTTCGAAGCCAAAGCGGCATTTGTTCTTTGATAAAAAAGCCATTCTTACATGACGTGATGATGCTAGTAAAGAGGCGCAATAAACAAAGAATTTTTCGTAAACAAAACGCTAATAGAGCTCTAACGGCTTCGATATGCGAATGTGGGAAACAACCACGGGGGCCAATGTTAAAATTCCCATTTCTGAGTTGAACAAATTTAAAAAAAAAAAGTTCATTTCGTTCTCACACGCTCGTCCAATTTGTTTTAAAGAGCAAATAAACGAATTTTGAAGAGAATTCACCGTATAACCTCGAATAAAGCTCACCTCTATTCTTCTTCAACGTAGCCCCTGCTCTAGGGATGTTTATAGCCATCTTCGACATAGCTCCTCCGCCTGGAAAAAACCTCCCCCTTTCCCCGATCCCTAATAAAGTCTAACCCTGAAGAAAGCATGCTATGGACATAGGAACCTGGACAGTATGCGGTCACGACCATTTTCAGCGCCAGAGGCGTTTATATGGATGTTGACACCGGCAGGTTACAGCCCGAAAGCCTACAGCCCACCCCCCTCCCCACTTTCTCTCCCTCCTCCACCCCCCATCATCGTCTTTCATGGCATCCCCCAATCGCTGCTTCAAGAAAATGCTACACAACAACTGAAGAACACAAATGTCAGCAATTCACCCTTTCTCATAAACCGCAGGCTACCAGGAAAAACCACTCAGCACAGACTGAAAAATAGTCCCATGTGCTCTCGATATGTGCCGAAAAAAATGGTCGACTCCGGCATATGCCAAAAAATGCAATTGCTCTTTTTTCAATATAGCGGCCCCTCTCGGGTTCAGTAAGCGACGGTTATCTTTCGGACATCTTATTCGCATTAAACGGAGACATGAATTCCCATGTCGAAAATCACAACAGTACGACTACTATCGAAAGACTGCATAATATTTCAAAGCTTCGTATGTTTGAATCGTTGATCAGCCCATCGTCCAATCACCATTCAGCTAATCGTTACCTTTCCATTTTGCACGAAGGCTGCTAAATCATGAGATGGTGAGTCATCATTGTAAATCACGCTTCGAAGCCAAAGCAGCATTTGTTCTTTGATAAAAATGCCATTCTTACAGCAAACAAGCCATGACAACTGTTCGATCAAATGGCTCAACTGTTGATTGAAAGGTTCATGTGATATGTGCTTCGATCGAAAAGAAATTTGTTGAGTCATTGCTTAACTACGGCTGATCGATTGAAAATATCGAACTGTTCGAAGCAAAGGCGTTAAAGATGCTTGTTGGCAGCGTTGATGAGAAGGTTATTAATGATAACAGTGATCACCTAGAAACGTAACGAACCGTTCGCTTTTGGCATAAGAATATCATATTCGACAAAGCTTTCTCTACTTCAGCTATCTTCAGTTCTTATTAGTGCTCCGTTAGCAATATTGGTTTTGCGGTGACTAAACCTTCTAGCGAGATTTCATTTGCAACTGGGAATGCATGCCAAGGAGCTGGCAACTCACCCATCAAATCAACCGGTTCCAGAAACTGCTTAGAAAAATAGTCGAAATTGAAATTTTTGCCGACTCGACGAACAACGTCCCCTCTTCGACTCGACGTTCCCACTTTAAGCGTCGTGAAAGTTTACGATGCAGAAGCCGCAAGTGCAGAACACGTCAGCACTGCCAATGATGAACTTATGAGCGAGTATGTGAACTGAAATGAGTTTCTTCACGGTATGCCGATGATGGTTACTGAGCTTGAGCGAATTCAGCAAGCTGTTCTCCGATACATATGATTTCATCGTCCTCAAAGAAGTAATCATTAACGAACATATCGAAGGAGCTGAGTCGTTTCGAGCAACTCTGGTTCAGGTCAGTGCCCATAACTTGCACTTACGGTGGTGCGCTCTTTCTCAACCATTCCTTGCCGGTTGTCTATCACCACAGCAATGAAAAATCCTAAATTCGATTGAAAATACCATGAAAATGGACATTTTGAGATGCACAGTGAATTGTTATGAGGATATCAATCCCATGAGAACGAATGCAGCAAGATACGCCTCGATCAGCAAAGCAAAATATACTCATTTACAAAAAACGTGGGCAAGTTCTACCACTTACATTCAGCACGAAGAAACTGATGTTTGAGGCCTTTGGTTGTTCCACTTGTGATTGTCCAAAAGAAGAAAAGACTTAAGAATATTAACATGGATTCGGTCACACAAAGGTCGTTTATTGCAGAGATGATATGATTTAAAAATATTATTAAAGGACTTTCTAAATGAGTGACTTCAACCATTATGCGATAGTAACAACAGTTCAGCTTCTTCTTGCGAACATGAAGAGTCGATCCAGACGATAATCACAAAGACAGGAGCGAGCTTAAGTGATACAAGATCTCTTTACCAAGATCTCTTTCGTAAACTTCCACAGGAATAAAATGAAAATAACGGATTTTTTTGTAACATCAGTAATACAAACGGAAATTGGCATGCTAAAATATTCTTTGGTTGTTCCACTTGTGATTGTCCAAAAGAAGAAAAGACTTAAGAATATTAACATGGATTCGGTCACACAAAGGTCGTTTATTGCAGAGATGATATGATTTAAAAATATTATTAAAGGACTTTCTAAATGAGTGACTTCAACCATTATGCGATAGTAACAACAGTTCAGCTTCTTCTTGCGAACATGAAGAGTCGATCCAGACGATAATCACAAAGACAGGAGCGAGCTTAAGTGATACAAGATCTCTTTACCAAGATCTCTTTCGTAAACTTCCACAGGAATAAAATGAAAAAAACGGGTTTTTTTTTGTAACATCAGTAATACAAACGGAAATTGGCATGCTAAAATATTTTTCATATTTAATCCTTATTCAAACATCGAAGTTCGTTTTCCACCCATCCAAGTTGTGCTCACAACATGTTCCATCATACATCAGCTCCTTTTCAGATTTCAAATTATTTTTTCGCATAATTGGACAAAAAAGATCACGAGAATCTCGAAGCAAAACATGCATAGTCACAAACCAATGAATGCGTCATGAAACAACTGGACAGAGTGAAGCAACTGTAGAATGATTATAATAACGCTTAATAACATTTTATTTCACAGCACAAGACAACGCGAACCAGCTCGTCTTTATGTTGCACCACATGTTTCTATTGTGGGTTGGGTAGCTCTGTTACACTGAGTTCCACTTAGTTTTGAAATTTTACAGTTTAAGTTGCTTTCTGCGACACTGCGATAGCTGCATACAATATAGTGTTGAAAGGGAACATGGTCGAGCTTTCATTACACATCTCTTCACACCATTAAATTGTTATCAGCTAGATGATTAATTTCAATATCTTGTGATCTTTGTTTTTATTTTTTTTCCTCATCTGAATGGCTCAAATATCGTGACCCAGTACTGGATGAAGGATCGACAGTTAATGTCATTGGACTAACCAGTTCAGTGTTTGATAGCACCGACTTTCAAATAGCAAACTTGCTTGTGCTTCAAAACGAAAGGGCAGTATAACGTGTGGTTGGTAGAACGTTGCGGAACATTGTTTTGATATCATGCTCAAGCGTCTTCGACAAGTTAGCTGTTACCCCAAAAAAGACGTTGACGATCTCGCCGCAAGTTTGCATCATGGATGACTTTGGGAAAAAAGTTCTTGCAAAAATTCGACGACATTTGTCATAAAAACAGTCAAACAAACTAATGCATGCCATCAGTTTTTCTTAGAAAATATTTCTTTGGTCATATATTTGGGAGACTACAGACACAAAGGTGCGGGGAAAACTGCGAGCGAGTGAAATATTCGCGCCAGCAATCGCAGATATTGTGGCGCTTGCTTCAACAGTGATCTCAAATCTTTTCGGAGGCCGATCGCGGCTCAGCCCTAGCACAACTGCTGCCATCACAGTCTGGCCCAGTGAGCGCCAGTGATAACGAATAAGTAGACGCAAGTAGACGATTCCCTGTGACGTCCAAGTCGCTTACGCGCAGACAAAAAAATGATTTACTCTATAACGAGCATCTGCAATAATTTCATCAAGGAAGGTTAGGTCCCTACCACAAGTTCGCCTTCTGTTATTTTTGATGGGTCATTCTACAAATTTTGCAACATTTTTTGCTCAAGTGGTTAATTATTTCTGATCATACTTTATGACTTAAGCGATACTAAACGACAAGAAACGATACGAAACGAAACGACAGCAAATGATATATTACGACAAGAAATGATTAGAAAGGACAGGTTACGACATGGAACGACCGGAAACGATTCGAAATGATAAGAACCGATACGAAACGACACGGAACGATGCGAAACAAAACGAAACGACTGGAATTTCACTGTACGATTTTATGTACTGTTATACGTTGCGATAGGAGATGATAGGAAACGACAGGATATGACAGAAAACGATACAAAACATCAGAAACGATACGAAACGACATGAAGGATACGAAACGGCAGGAGATATGTTACTGCATGTAATGACACGCAGACATTCAAAGAAGAGTTCGCAGCTGTGTTGAAGCGCCAATGGAAGCAATAAGACCAGGGGATGAGTGGCCAACTTAGTGATAGTTAGTGATAGACAACTTAATGATAAGACCGAGTTAGTGAAAGATGAGTTAGTGACAAGACGAAATCGATAAGACGATATTACAAATAAGGTGGACACTCGCATTCGCCTAGAGTTCTAACCGCTGTCTTCGCTGTTTTCAAGCAGAACATCGATTTGAAACGACGCCTCTTCTTTGCCGAACATCAGCGAGTTAATTTGGCCTCCAGTTGTTTCCTCTGTACATTACGTTTAAATAATCATATTGCTGCTGCTACGTAAAGATGATTTCAAAATGTTTTGATTGCTTAACTAGAAATAAAACAAGAAGGGAATCAAAGAAATTTGCTAAGAATGAGCCAGAAACTATGCGTTAAAGACGATCACTATTGACAGCTGCATCTGATCATATGATTATGCCTTTCTGCATAGGAACAAATTATTCATTTCTATCAAATATCATGTCCCAAGTTGTGACATATTTGTGTGAACTGCGAATGTCACAGTCATTGCTCGATCAACTAGCGCCTACTGCCGCCAATTGCTGATTCCGGCTAATCTCGCTGCAGTTTGTATTTTCCATGTGTTTTTGCATAATCTGTGAAACAGCGCTATAGGAAGAGTCGATTTATATGCGATGGATGTTACGTTTAACTTGTTCATTGCTCTCAACTGAACGTACAAGACAGCTCTTGTTTTGATCAAATTCATTCGATCGGGATCGATTATTTACTCGCGATTAATACAACGTTCATAACTGTGCCTACAATAAAACAACTGATTTTATACCACCTTAAATATTGGTTTTTGTTTATATTCGTATTTCAGCATTATCATTTGGTGTTTTTTAAAATCTCCTTCTGACCGCAAATGTTCTGTTTCTTCCTTTTTTCTTTAGACACTCTGTACGCCAAAAAATTAAGCATCCTAAAACGCTACTCATTTCGATATAACACACACCTAATATACTTTTTACTGGCAGCGTTCTCAGATTTTATCCCATATTAAGTTGGTGAGTAGGCCCGTTTAAATCGCTATATAACCACGCGTAATATTGCATTTATGACGTAACAAATGATTAATGAGTTAAAACTGCAAGTTTTTGTACTCTTTGGCAAATTTGCCTTTACAAAGCGAATTGTGGCGACGTCTGTGAGCATGCCTGGTATATGTCTATGCCTATCTGTTCCATCCGATAGTTGCATCTCGAGAACATATGAAGCTAAACTTATTTGGTGCGTATACTCTACTCCCATCGCTTATCTCCCATCTGCAGCAACATATCATTTTTAATGCTCAGGAGAGTCACAGTTCCTTACAGCATCAAGAAATTTTGGATGGGACCGATCGGACTTCATTTTCTGCAGATCGATTCGCACAGAATTATGCCTAAGTCGGTTTAATCGTAACATGAATTTTCATTATTTGCGGCCAGTGGTGTACTGACTGGTCTGATGAGTGTGGTCTGCCAAAGCACGTGCTGTGTCCGTCCGCTGGCGCGGATTCGTACTTGTTTTGATTCCATACTCTGTTTCTGACACATCCGATCATGATTTAAAACAAAACTGTGATATTTGCTAGGGCTGCAACCCAACAGTCGACAACACTGCTCTGATTTTTGTCGCCGGAATTCACTCGAAAGCAGCGTTCGTAGTCGTCCTTCATTGTGGTTGACTGTTTTTGTGTTGCAAATCACGACCTCTGTGGGAAATGAAATGAACTGGTAAGAACCAGTATTTCGCCTTGCCTGAAATGATCTTCAATAGAGGATTTGAACAATACTAGATTGCTGGAACGGGGAAGAAGGATCTCTCACATTTTGGTGGATTCAGTTAACATGTCGAGGACAACACTCCTGATTTTTGTTACTTTATTGCGCTCACTCATTAGAACCGCCTTAATTGCAATTTACTCATATATTACTAATATCTCTCTCTCCCGTTTCGATTCCTCACGCATTTCCTTCTAAATATTTTTTGTTGACTCCCTAACAGACCCATAAGTTCACAAAAAGAGATATTAAAAGGTTCATGATTGCAGCTAAGCATCTCCAATAAGCGTAGAATGAAAGAGGTGAATGTGAGGCACTGACCGCTGTTCAAGCCTTTCATGTTATGCACAATGTTCTGAGCCTATCAAAATATCATGGCACAGTACCCTTTCTGACATTTTAAAACGCATTGCGAATCTCATTTCATTGGCACAACGCAGCACGGTGCAAGCAGTGCTAAGATTCGTAGCACTTTGACATTATTGTTCATTTCGTTCATCGCAATAGGTCTCATGAAAGTTGACATTAAGATATTTCAATCATCAATAGGTTAGAAAATGATTGAGAACGAGACACTAACTGATGTGAAAAATGAGTTATCGATATATGATGACTGATTTCAATGAGAACTAACTCAGTCGCCGAGTGATACTGCACAAAAATTAGGAGTTTTATGACAACTTGCTCGTTGTTTTCGTGTTCAGATGTGAGCCACCAAACAAACTTTGTTCTTCAGGCTCATTTATGATCAAGGATAGGTTCGCGTTAACTGTGCATGTGTCAGATTCGAAATCATTTTTCGCATTACTTCTAGCACTTCGAATGCTTGCTGTTCGGATTGCTCAGTGGGAGAGTGAACTGCGCTCAGAAACCGTATCAGAATCGCAGGTTGTGACTGAAATTTTTCAACGTTCAAACAAACGACAGAGCTGCAGAATTGCGCTTTTCTTTTGCGGCGGGAATATGCAAAACTCTAACGCATTGAATGGCTGCATAATCTTAGACTGCATCGGGCAATTTTGGTTGGAATTTCTGTCTGTATCTAAAGCGTTATAAACAAACAGTCCTGTAAACGTCACGGTATTAATAATGGATAATCGAGGATAATAGACGATAGTTGGTTGAGCATGAGACAACATGAATTTGAGAACGACATCAGCCGATAACGAGAACGATGTGATTTTTGCTGACAAAACGAGTTTTCTCTTCGCTTTTAACCAACGGTACAGTTAGTTGTGTACCAGTCATTTAACCGCTGAATTCATTTGCGAAACGGCGGCAACAGAACAACTAACAGATCCATAGGTCACCTAATGTCTACTGTTGGTTATTTTTGCTTTCCGCTTCGTTCCGCATAACTCCGCTTAATCGTTTCGAAGGTTTTGTCTTTTGAGATGTGGAAACATAAGTGCAGCAAATTTTTCAATAGTATCATAATATGCGTATGAGCGCATTTTTCATTCAACTTTTTATTTCCGAAGAAGCAAAGAAGAAGATTGTCATTTTCTAAAAATATTGTCATTTCAACATTTCTAGAAAAACCTTCATCGCTTAAAAGAGTTTCCCATACTATAAGTTATTTCTTGCCCATTTTTCTTCGTTCACCAGAAAGAATTACATAGAGATTTATGCTAGCCCAAGAGGTTTGTTTCTTTTAAATGAACTCATTTGTACATGTGGAAGCTCATTGAATTTAGCGAGTATGATTTTTGCTTGAGTTATTGTCGGTATTATTTTCGTTACTATGCTACGCAGTGCATCCCGAATTGTTCCATTTGCTTCACTGGCAAGCATTAGCACATAATCTTATTTTATGGTAAACGGTGAAAAAGAAAAAAAGCGTTCCTATGTGGCAGTTCAGAATACTTTCGTCAGCATTGATCACTGCGGTGCTTTAGTGTATAGAACGGTTTTCTGGAAGAGTTATCTGAGCTTAGATGTTTGCATGTTTTATTAACTTTAGTGATAGGACGTATTTCTTTTATCGTGAAACTGCTATGTATACTTTTTTTCTCGACTTGATGAAAACAAGTGAACTGTTTTGGTGCTACCTTTGGTAAAGTTTAACTTTAACTAAATCGTTTAATGGCTGGGCAAAAGAGGATCTTTGAAGTGCTTCCTTCTTTCCTCACTATAGTAAATTGTCGAATTCCGGAAATGTGCTATTCCGCCTTGCCAAGGGCAGACAATGAATACGCAAGTTGAGGGGTGCTGCAGAAAAAAATTTTCCTTTCTGAAAGAAGAGATCCGCTTCTCTTCTGCTATGTTCTCGTATATAGATGAGCCCAATAAGAACTGATACATAGAATATATTTGTGCCGATAAGAGTCGATAAGCAACAGGCCCAAAGTAACGTCGAGTAATGGCTTGGTTCCTCACAGTCACGTTTCGTAAATTGCGATCGAATTTTCGCATCACAAAAGGCTCGACAAGTAATGCGAAATTTGAACAAAACAACCGGCCTGATCGTGGGCTCGTTCGCTTGTACCCGTTACTTCAGTCCAAAGTTTCGTACCGCCCCAAGTTTGTCCTTCGCTTGGTACTGCGGGCCCGCCTCCTGTCAGACCTCAAACTTGGGTAATTAAACCTACTCGTTACGCGACGTGAGGGCTAGCAACATCATAAAACAAAAACACTAACAAGAGTAAAGCGATGCGTAGAACAACAATATACAGAAAACACCAAAGAACAGCAAAGCGATGCATTAAAATAATCACCACGAGTAGCTATCTACAACATAAACGATAACAACACACTACAAAAACAATGAGCAAACGAGGGTCGAAACGGGCCGCTGCACAGCTCTGCACTCGCCCCTACATCCTCCAGTATAGCTCCCATAGACAGCGTCTAAGCCATGCATGTCACCTCTCCGAGGCAGTGACGAAAGATGACGAAATTTTCGTTGGCTTGGCCCACTGCCCATTGGCACCAACTGCCCATACTGAACGAGAGCTCCTTTCGCAACAGTTCGACTTTCTTCGCGAATCTTCGCCACAAGCGGTCAGGTTGAATGAAATCCTGTGCAAAGTATGCTATGGCTCACCTCTGTTTTCATGAGGCGGAGCTGAACTTGAAGGGAAGACTACGTTAACGACGATGAACTGAATTCGAGCATTCACGGCGTATTGTAGTAATTACATTTTTGTTCCATGAAAATAAGTCAACTTGAGTCAGTCAAACCTAACAACAAGTTTCTCTTGAATCGTTTATTTTGATTTAAAGACTCCATCAGTTTATCAACTAGTCAGCAATTTTCTCAAGAGCGAAGCATTCATCTGTTTTCTCACAATATTCGTATCCCGAGAAAGGGTACAGCGATCAACTCAAATACAACTGACAGCTGATAGCTGCCACTGTCACTATTGTTCTTTGCACTGTTCCAAGTTGTTGTCGTGCATATCGCCCGCTCGACCGACGACCGCACTTATTGCGATCGTTGTTATGTGACCAGTAATTAAACATGGAGCGCTATTAAATCCTCAACAGCACTTACAAATTTACAGAAACAAATGTTGTTTGCTATTTCCAGAGGTGAGTTGTTTATTATTGTCGGAGATCGTTGATGTGTCGGAGAGCTTAGATTTGTTGAACCGATCGGTTATAGAACAAACTTTTAAAGAACAATGGTAACTAGTATTCCAGAGAGACGCTTTTTCCAAGGGAAGGCTATATTCCAGCTTCAGTCCAGTGGCGCTTTTAGCAATAATCAAGTGCCTAATATTGCAGAGTGTCTTCGAGAGAAACAGTTATGCCCAAATGGAGGTAGAAACACCGCATGTGCTTGGACACGAATCTGGGACCTTTTTAATTGTTGAGTTGTGGCCAGCATCTGGTTGAATATTCGTCCGTAAACAGTGGTAGCGATCAAGTCGAAACCCAATACTGTGTAATTTATAGAGTCGCGAGTCATTCGTACTAATTAACAGAGCAGTTAATAGCAGAAGGAAGAGGGGTTTCGGAAAAACGAATTTGCCTTTCGCATTTTTAAATGAAACTTACCAGAGCAATGATAAGACGTGGTATCATAAAACGCAAACATTCAATCACAGAACAGTAATTTACCGCAAAGTATGGTATCATCAGGCAGCAGAATTGCAGAGTGGTTGAAGTACGGCAGCAGGTGTCCTTTTGTAATCAGTGAAGTAAATTTCAAAATTGGTGCTGCTCCATTATTTGGGAATTTTCTTTGTTTGTGTTAAACATGGCAGTGTTTTATTAAAGAATTACATGCTCTAATGGTGGTGTTGCTGATCCGCAATGAAGTCGATTTGAAGCATATTTAGAATACAGGAAATTACTTTTAGAAAGATCTTCCGAATAATATCGGACAAGGTTGCAAAGAGACCATTTAAAACAATAAAAAAATTGCCACAAAAGTAGTCCTAAGCGGGAAATTTTGGACGTTGTGTGTGCTCTAAACCTACCAGCCTTTACAAAAATCATTTTTTTCCCTGCTGAAATTCGATCTTATTAAGTTGGACTTCTCGGATGGATGTCGTAAAATTTCGCCCTTAACTGAGTTCAGCTCTTTCGTTGTTGTGGTAAAGCGAACTGGGTGAGGCAAAGCAGCCTGATGCACCCGAAAAGATGCAGACCGCTCCACTGTGCGAAATCTGTTCGCCCATAGCACGATTTCATGGATATCAAAATCAGTATAAAACTCAAAAGCCATACCATACCGCTCATGAGGTGCTGTTAAGCTTTTTTAGCGGCATGTCTCGTGAGGAAATCCCAATAATAATCGACGCAGATCGAGGAGCATGAAGCAGGCAGAGGCACGAGATACATACGCAATGCATTCACCGTGAGCAAATGAGCCAATATGATGCACAAAAACTCTCACATCTCCTCTCAGCTTCACTCATTCCGACCAAGAAATTAAATCATCGGCTCCTTCCAGTTGCTGGTTAGATTCGTCTCCCCAAGCAGAAACTCTTTGCTAGGATGGTTTAGATTTTCTGTATTTGCGAGAGCTTCAACCGATATTATATGTTAAGCGCAGTCTAGTGTTGTACTCCAGAACATTGTACCGTGTATTGTTTCTCTCGGATTCTTGATTGTGTGAATATGGATATCTCTTTGATTGTCTTGTCGATACTGCAGAATATTCGGGGTTAACCAAATAAGAATAAGAAGAAAAAAATAAGAAATAAATAAGAAAGTCATTCATTTTCGTTCGTTTTTCGCCCATTCGATGTCTCACTTCATCGCTTCAGCAGGAATTGCGATATGCGTCGCCTGAAAGCATCCATCGATGCAAACTTTTGAATGAATCATTTTTCGCGTTCTCAAGATTTTTCATAAAACTCTTCACACGCGAATTATTGATCAGTGAAGCCGCTACCGGCGAAACAGTTGCTCTGAATCGTTTTTCATTCAGTCCTCTTTGAATTGAAATTTTATACAATGGAAAATAACAGCTTTGTCCTGTTGGGCTAACTGCCTTTGATGATTCTTTGACTGTGCTCAAGCGCACAATAGCGTTTTGTACTGGTTTGATAGGCAACAAATTGCACATGCCGAGAGTTATTCAGATGCCATTATGGTGATTTTGGCTACAATAAAAATAACACTTTTTTAAAGTGACTGAATAAGGGATTATTCGCTTGCTTCTTTTATGGCAATCTTTAATGCTTACCTCTTTAAGAGCGCAACTACTGTTAAAGATCTTTAGTGTTATAAGAATGTTGATCAGAATAATTTTTCCGGTTTTAATACGATCGCAAAAGCAAAACAAGTCGGCAAGCACATTCACGTTGATAGAATGCTAAATGTGATAGAGGTTGCCAAGCCAGTGATGTCAATTTTCAGCCCTTTCTGACGGCTTTTCTCACATTATTCTCTGTAGTTGTTAGCCAACAAATGCCGAAACGCCAGCAAATTGTTCATCGCTCAGAAGATGTTCCAGCTCATTAGAATTTTTGCAGAAACGATGAAAAGCATCAAGATCGGCGATCCACGTCTACACTATAGAGCAAATGATGTCCCAAAATGGTCCACTGCTATTCTTTTTGGAGCACAGGTATGCATCGTGACTTGTAACATTGGCAATCCTTGCTCGCCGTCGTGTGATGTTTGCATCTCAGCGTCTGGCGTCTGAATAGCGTCTGGCTTCCGCTTCCTCAAAAAGTCTTCATTCAAAAATCCGTCGAACCTTTCATTAATCGATGAACCGATCGGCGGTGTCGCGTGGGAGGTGCAATCAATGTGCATTTTAAAAGCGGCATTCTCATTATCACCATTCCACTTTTCAAGTGATCAAATGGCTGGATTAATTTTTGGGTTTTCTCGCAAAAATTTTTTTAATATGCTGCCTTCTTTCTCACTGAATCAGCCAGCGTATCAGTCTTTTCCTAAAATGTCATACTGGGAATTTTTAGAAAAGGGTTTCAGTTATTTGTTGCAAGAAGCTATTTCAGCAAATGATGTGCGGCATATCGGGGCTTCTGGTGATGCCGTTTGTTGTTGCCGATCTCATGTGCGCTGGGTCGAGTTCAGTTACTCTTAGAGTGCGTTTAATCTCGACAACATTTGTTGTCTCTGGAATCGCAACAGTTTTGCAGACAACACTTGGTTTGAGGTTCTTCGTTAAATTAGTTCATCTCCGTTTTTATTCAGTTCTAACAAGTTAATTTACCTTCATTAAACTGAGTCGTCTGTTGCCATGCACACCGTATTTTGTTCATTGAGAAAGAATTGATTGCAGTGCCAATTGTCGGTCATCCTGCAAAGTTATTGCAACTCGATGTGGAATTAACAAGGGAGAGGAACGTGGTCATTGCAAGCAATAAGATAAGCAAAAGATAAGTAGGACAAATAAGGCGGTTTCTCTCGATGAACGACGGCTGCATTGCCATGCACAATTTGCAATTTAATGTGCCAAATGATATTAATTTGTCGTAGAAGAAGTATATCGATTAACAGATTGGGATCGGTAACTCATGAAGCTAATTGTTCTTTTAGACTAGCGATTCTTCAAGGTCCATCGTTTGCTTTCCTACCACCACTCATAGCGTTCACATCGCTTCCAGAATACGCGTGCAAAGCGACCGAAAACGATTTCGTTGCTGATGAACAATGGATGCATCGAATGCAAACGGTGTTTTTTTTTCATCGTTCTTTGAAATACTAGCGGTCGGGTGAATTAAAACAACCTNNTTCCAACCAGGCGAATGCTTGCAATTCAAAGGCTGTATGCAAAAAAAGCTGTGAAAACAGTAAGTCACAATTAAGCATAAACTCATTTGGGTTAGTAACAACAGGTGGGGAAGCGTGAAAAGTGCAGCATGTTTATGCTCTTTCGCTATCCACATTGGAATAATCTAATGCATTTTGCAAATTTCGAAAACCGTATTAAGAACACATGGCTAAACACAGACACTTCCGCTCGACCATAAACGGTGAATCGACGGTGATCAGATGAGATGTTCTGGGGATCAGATCTGCTTCTGTTGCTATTTTTGTTTTCTACTAATTTATTCAGGGAAATAAAAGTAGGATCGTGATCCCCATGGGTTGTCATTCTGGTCAAGTTAATTTCCATTTAGTTTAACTGTTGATGGGCTTTATGGTTTATGTGTGGTTTTGTTTGTGAGCAATTGCGTTCGTTGCCTTGGATTGCGTTCCTCAAGCATCATCTACTATAATTCTTTGGTTCTTGAGCTAAAAATAGCCCCACAGGTAAAAATCACATCCACGCACTCCAATATTCCTGTAATTACCAATGAAACGATTTTTGAGCGACCATCGCACAGCAAAGGCGCGAAAGCATGCAAGAGCAATCCAGAGCAAGTTGCAGATGCGTTCTTTCTACCCCATTGTGTTCGTAGCAATACGTTTTTACTAATAGCGTTTTTTTTTTACTTCTTTTTTCGTAGCAATACGTTTTTTTAATATCTTACTAATAGCGTTTTCGGTTGTAAGAAATCAAAAATTGGTGAGATGAATGTAAGGCAGAGGGAAAGATCATTTTGCGAAGACTCAATCTTAGAGGATTTTTCGAATAACTATGATGATGCAATTTCGGTGACACAGCCTAGAAGATAGCACTTTAGGAAAGTCCAAACACAACACGAATAAAGCGTGCCGTGAGGGACAGAATGGTGTGTAATAGATGAGCTACAAGGCGTGAACATAGGGTGGTGACTGCTTTTGTAAACTTGCATCTTTATGAACGTTTTTCTCGCTAGACAGTGCTCTTTTTTCTTCTCCTCGTGTATCGCTGCATAGCTCTCATGAAAAGCTTCGAAAAGAATTGAATAAGTTGACGTGAAATGAGCTAATCTATCCTTTTCATTCCATTCCGTTTTTTTTCTTCCAGCCTGGAATTCTGAGCGAAGTCGCTTGAAATTCCTATATGTTTGCATTGTCGTTCCTCTGGCTATGCGCCTTTAGTAAATCAGCCTCGATTTTTTTTCCACTCAGAGAAATTACTGTTACTCGCTCGCAATCCAGTCTCTCTGTACTTGTAATGGTAAAGCGCCCTATTATGCTCATGATTCTGTCAACTCTGCGGCGATTTCTTCTGCACGTTAAAATTTTTCGGTTACCAGAGCGCAAATTCATAACCATAAACGCGATAGACCCATACAATATGTCTTGGCTTCGTGACAACCTCGCGAAAGTATTTTAGTCGTCGACATGAAATGGCTGAAGTGCGCAGAGTCAGAGCACCCAAAACGATTATGTTTTTTCGTTTTTTCTTTGTTTCCATAGCCTTTCCCAGCGTCATATGTGTATCCATAATCTAGGCGTCAGCGTTTGTCTCGTTGAAAAGTCGAACGCATTTGAGACAGCAATTGCTGAATTCATCCAAAGTAAACATTAAGCCGTTGAAAATATACAATGCCAGTGTTGATTCGGATGTAACGCTGCAGTGTATAATTGGATCTGGATTGGAAATCGTTTAGTGAAAGATCAGAAAAATGCAATGCAGAGTCGATGATATTAATATTTGCAAATCAGTTTCAGTCTTGGAAATAATAATGCAATGCCCAGCTGTGCATATCGTTTGATTTTGTAGACATGTTATGCGCTTCTGTGGTATATATCACTGATGAGCATCACAAAACATAACGTTTCCGTTGGCAAAATTCTTTGAATGGTTATTGGCCTCGGTGCGCTATTTTCCATCAAATGTCAACCTATGTACCATGCATGAGATTTTCGATCTGTTTTATGTGCTTTCTCATGCCCGTCCCTCACTATTCGTTTCAGATCGGAGGCAGTTTGTTTCTGGCCTCAATTTCAATCGTACTACTTGGAGCAACCGGCCTTGTCGGTTACGTTGCGAAGTTCCTCGGTCCAATCACAATATGTCCTATTTTGATATTGTTGACTATTTCCACAACCGAGGTTACTCTCGCCAAAATTTCAGAGCATTGGATATCGACAGTGTGAGCTCCTTGCATGAATAGTGCGAATCTGTTACAACTGATCGGGGATTTTTCAGAGCAAATTTTTCACTTACAAATTTTCATCACTAACATCTCAAAGATTTGGTGGAAGCAGCAGCATGATAAACGTATGCCGAGTCGATTGTGATATTCAAAATTTTCCAGTTGTCGATGGATTGTCGCCTAACGCTTACCCTTTAATTGAGGACAGGGAACCCGATAACGACGTTCTTCGTTTGTAATGCATCTCTTCCTCTGTTTCTTGCACCTCGCTATTTTCAAAACACATTTTGTGGGCCATCGTTTTCCGGCCAAAGAAAGCCCATAACCTTGGGGTTTAAGTTAAAGAAAGTGGCTTTTGAAGGTCCAGAAATTGCACGTTTTCAGACGACCTTCCCAGAAGAAATTTTCATAAGTCCTCGAAAATTTCAGTTCGCATTATACTTTCAAGCTTATCGGCTGCCGGCCATTTTCTAGAAGTCCTAACTTTTGCGGGTGAGTCTTTGTGCCACACCTTCCTCTCATCGCTAATTCAGACGGGACCATGAAGTTTTTTTTTTCCAGCGCATCACATTGAGGGTCTAACAACCATCCGTGCAGAATTCGGGAACACATATATTTCGCATGCGATTTGTCAACCATTTCTCCATCTACCTCCCACTTTTTGAGTTGAGAGCACATCAATTCTTTTTGTTGTGAGTGATTTTCCAAAAACCGCAGCAGTTCCTTTCTGGTCCAGAAATTTTAGCCGTTCTGGCTCGCCCACGGTGGTACGTCCTGCAGTAGTGAAAATTGCCTAGAAATTTAATATGCTGAGATGTGCAACGTTATGAAACAGTGTTCAGTTGTTGTCTCATTTTTAGGCAAATAGCAACGCTCGTCGTTGTTGCTGTTTTTCTTGCCGATGTCGATGTGCCAATTCCAGTTTTTCATACATCACAAAGACGATTTACTTTCAGCAAAGTGAGGATCTTCGGCTTATTTCCAGTGAGTTTTCTTTCTCATCTTGAATGTTTCGGTAGGGCAGTGGCTTAGTGGTAGAGATCCCGCTACGTGTCCGGGAAGACCTGGGTTCGATTCCCGGCTGCTTACCGGACGGATCACCAGCAGGCTGACCACCAGGCGTTCCGAAACTGGTCAAAACAACTATGCATGGTTGTCAGCTGCATCGATACGGTACGGGAATCGATGGAATTAGAGATGCCTTTGCATCCTTTGCATTGAATGTATCAAGTTTCATTTACTTCTACATGTGAATCCACAGAACTGGCTCTGGGATTAAGACAATCGATGAACCACCGTTTCAAATATGAGCGAAATACTTCACAACTCGAAATTTTTTCTTCACTTCTCTCATTCATTGGAGATTTTAGTGGTCTCAACGTACGAGCCCCTCAGGGCTCGCACGTTGAGACCAAATTTCATCAAATTGTGTTTATTCTAACAAATTTCTTCTGCAGTATCTTATATCGATTGGAATTGTCTGGTTCGTGTGCTTCACGCTGACGTGGACCAATTTAGAGCCAGAAGAAGGAAAAGCTCGAGTGGATAAGAACCAAACTATGACTGTCCTATACAATTCGCCTTGGTTGAACGTTCCATACCCAGGTGTAATTTCCATTAATGGAAGCTGAAAATGTTTTTCTTATTCCATCCTCTCTAGCAAAAAGAGCATGTACACTAAAACCAGTTAAAGTTATTCAGTAGTGAATTGCGACCATGAAGCGATGTATATGAGAGCGCATCACGAAGGTGAGGAGTAAAAATCAGCGAATGTAGTGCGTGTTTCAAGCAGATGTTTCTTAAAATGAGTTTTTCTATAGTAATCAGTCACTCTTCCCTAACAAAAGTTTTTCTAAAGAAGCATATAGGTTGTGAGATCATCATGGTCGTGACCTGGAAAATCTATCAAGGCAAAATTGGAAAGCTACATTTTCAGGTCAGTTCGGAATGCCACGAGTGAGCGTTGGCCTTGTGTTTGGTTTTCTTGCCTCTTGTGTCGCATGCGTAATCGAAACACTTGGTTCTTATGCGACTATTGCTCGTGTATCACAAGAACGTACAGCACCTTCATCAGCTATCAGTAGAGCAATCCTTATTGAAGGTTTTCAAGTTACCATACTTTGAAATCAACGACGAATGAATCGCAACGCTTCAGAAAATAGGAAAACCCAATACAAAATATATTGAAAGGGTTCGCGACTCCGCCAAACAACGCTTTGTTTTGAATTAAGCGATCAGCACTTTCGGATATCACACTGAACATATTCGACCGAGAAATCGCTATTTGTCGATGACGCTGCGCTGAGAATAACACAAATTGTCTACGAATATCCCAAATGCGATGAAAAGATATGCTATATGATCCGCTATCCGTTACATACGTTAATTTACGTACCAGTAAAAAATTTCGAAACCCATTTTTAATTTAGTGATTTTTAAACTCACATGATTTTTTAAAAGATATGTTTCATATGGAATCATTTCATTCTCTTCGACTAACTATCTCAACAGCATGCCACAATATGAGCGATCAACTGTTCAGGCATTAGCTGTTGTTTGTCAGCTACGATGGGAATTTGCTTGGGAGTAACTACTTATGCAGAAAATGTGGCACTCGTTTCGGTTACAAAGGTCAGTCTCAGGCGAGATATCCGTATTTGATTGGAAGCTTCTTTCGCTTTAGTACACCAATTAAACTCAACAAGCATACAAGTTCTTTCCGGTTGCATTTGATGCTTTTTTCTTCCGAAATGAGTTACGCATATTTCGAGTATGCTACAGTACACCGAAATGTTGAAGCGTTTCTTGCACCGGTTCACATCATTTTAAGGGCACAGCCTCTGTGCTGCACCGCAAGACAATGAGGTATATTCGGTTTACTTGTGTTAGCTCCGCACTGTAGCCTTCATCACAGCTGTGCTGGTGTAAGTAAAAAGTGTAAATATAATACAGCCAGAAGCAGAATTATCATACAAAGCCTCCAAGCTTTTGAACACGGCAGAACCAATTTATTTCCAGTGTTCCTTCGTAATGAAACAGTTCTTGAAGGTCAACGGAAATTTTTTTCCCATACAAGCATCATTCAGCTCTTATAAGGTGGTTTGGGAATTCAACAGTCTTTTGATACCTGTAGTTCTCGAGTGCACGCTATGATTTCCCACTTGAGCAGTGTGCTTATGCGAATGCCATTTGTCTGCTTCAGGTAGCAAGTCGTTTGACCATGACGCTAGCAGGATGTATGCTTATAGTTTTGGGTATTTTCTCGAAGGTGGGTGCACTGTTAGCCACTATCCCAAGTCCCTGTATAGGCGCTGTATTGCTGGTCGGCATGAGTATGATATTTGGTGTTGGCTTGTCATGCTTACAGGTTAGTCACATTTATTTATAGATGGACATAAGAGTGAAATACTGCATCGTTCGTTTAGTTTTATTCATTCAGTGTTGCCACTTCAGGTTTATAACTGAAATATCTTGAAAGCAATTCTCACGAAAATAATGAAAGTATTAATGCTAAGAAAAGCTTTCCTCATAGATTACGGTTTCATGTTCTTTGAAGATTCTATTACTTTGTCTCCTTAAAAAAAGAATATTCCCAAATAACATAGTCATGATGATGATTTTTAGACAGTCGATCTAAGAATTTCACGCAATCTCACGATCATGGGATTTTCGGTGCTTATGGGCTTGCTCACTCCTCGATATTTCTCGCAGCATCCACCAAACACCGGTAGTAAACACTTTTTGCATTGAATGAATTTATTCGTGGCGCATCTACGCTGAAAATTATTTGGTCTATGAACTTAGTTGTTTTGCGGAGTATTGTTTTTTCTTTAGTCATTTTACGCCTGAAAACTGTTGTTCAGCGGACTCAGCTGCCTTCGATCAATGAATGTACTGGCATTGAAGGGCAACTTTCCACATGCGTACTGTTAAATGGAAGAACGAAGACCACTCGTTGTTGGAGCATTGTACAAGCAGAAAATAGAACAAAACAGTACAAGCAGAAGCAGCTCTAATTTGATCTTATATTTATGCATACGGTTTGCAGTGATTTGAGCTAATTAGTTACTAGGCTACGAAGTTAGTAACAGACTAAAACATCAAACCTGAACAGGAAAATGTTTTACGACTGTATCAGATGAGTTCGCAAGGGGAAGCAGTTTGCAGGCTTGGTGGACGTCGACCACGCCCTGAAAATCTTGTTGAATATTCCAATGTTCGTCGGAGGACTTATCGCCCTTGTGCTCGACAACACCGCTGGAGGTTAATAAATTTAATCACATATCAGACGCAATTCTCCCGTGTTGCTCGTTAACTGTAACTCATTTGCACCATAGAGAACTCTATCCTTTATTTGCATGACGATGCCATTAAAATCGTATGCATCTCTCGTTCGTTCCCTGTCGTTACCATATTCCGCACATTCTTCGTGGGACTCCAAATTGCAAAATAGTAACTCAGACTCGCTTATGAAAATTTGATTAATGTGATTTTCACTGAATCCACGCTTTCGCATTCTAGCGTCTGTCATTGTACCTTATTATTTAGACTAATTATCAGCCATTGTTTTTAACTATAATTGGTTGGCCTACTCATTTGTTATATTCAGGAAGTTTCTGTCAATCCCGCCTCGATTTTTGTGATTTTCACTGAATCCACGCTTTCGCATTCTAGCGTCTGTCATTGTACCTTATTATTTAGACTAATTATCAGCCATTGTTTTTAACTATAATTGGTTGGCCTACTCATTTGGATTTCTCTTACTTAGTCTTTTCCAGCTCTTTCTTGTCCCCCTCCCATGTCAAATCTACTAGGAAGCGTTTCTCTCTCCGACCTTCATCTCTCTTTTTTTCTTTCTTTCTTTGTTTCATTGTTATTATTCATTTTGCAGGTGCAAGTGATGAGCAAAGAGGATTGAAACGAAGAGCAAAAGAGGTGGATTCGTCTGAATTTTCAGAAGGATACTCCTTTCCAGATATTGTAAATAGGTGAGAGTTCAAAATATGCTAAAAATATTGTTTTATTTTCAATGTACCTATTGGAAATATTTTCATGAAGAGCGCACATATTTGTATATGTGATTAGTTTTTCCTCTCGTATCGTCGAAATCGACCTCCAAAAGACCTCGATATAAGGTCTTTTATGAGAGCATGAAGTAAATATTGGCACTGCAAAGAAAACTATCAAGTAGGCAGCATCTTTCGTCTTTCAAAGAAGCATTCCTCGTTATATGAATTGTATTATGGCGGTGCAGTTTGTTCAGTGCAATAAAAATGCAAATGAATTCATGCAATCAAGCTATGTGGTATTGCTTTCGGATTATTATCGCCTATATTGATAAGCTCTGCTTTACAATTTTCATTTCATAGGCTTTAATGATAGCTACAAAACAATAGTTATCATCTTAATTTCAGGGCAATCATGTCTTTTCCGTTAGCGACTCGTTTGCCATTCGTACCATCAGTGCGAACACTCGAGGAATCGCTCAGAAAAACACGTCAAGCAAATAGCATAGCCGAAATTGCCTAGAATTGCTCTATATCAGTCTAACCGTCTAACCGAAGATGTGTGTCACAGATCTCCGGTGTGTCACAGGTCGGTAGTAAAATCCTGACCTCACTACCGTCATTTCGTTTTCTTTTCACATAAAAAATACCTTGTAGATTTTGAATTGTGTTCTGTTCAGTCTCTCATGATAGACTCATTGCTGCTGTAGGCAATAACAGTAATCCGAACAAAAGACGCTAAAGTGGATAAGGGTTTATTTCAAAAAATTATCATCAAGCAGATGTCATTAGAGGCAAACATTCTTCGAAACAAAGGGTACTCTCCTGAGCGTCATAAAAGTCAGCAATTCAGAATGTTCGGTACTTCCATAACGATATCGGTTCCCCTTCCTAATCTTCCCTCAACGCTGGTGACCATGAGTTGCTTATCAGAGCGACCAAAAGAGCTCTGGTTGGTAAAAAACGGCCTGCCAGACGGCTTGCGCAGTTTACCTTCCAAGGCTGCTCGAATATAGCTACAGCCGTCGGCGTTTTAGAGGTCCTTGCTAAGGATGAATGATACAAACTATTCTTAATTTGTACTTCCGAATAAAGAAAAGCCTGAGGTTAAGGAAGTTAATGATCTTGGAATACTAGCCGACTCGACGTTAAGTTTTTTCGCGCGCTGACCACATTTAGTTGGCACTTAGATGTAGCAATATTTTGCACTTTGACAGTTCGTTAACCTCTAGAAATTTCTAATTCCAAATCAGACTCTATCAGATCAGCATTTCTGTAGGAGACAATGGGTTCTCCCTCATCTATGGTTCTTTAAACGCAAAAAGCGTAAAGATGACAGAAACCTTTACGCAAATCAGTTACATAGAGGAATTGCTGCGCAGCCAGCTACTCCTCTATGTAACTGATTTGCGATTGTTTCAACTTGAACGAGTTCAACGTAAAAGAGTCAAGCTGTATCTATAAAATTTCTCTTATCAGAGCTACAAAGCTGTATAAATTTCATTTGGTTATACACACAATGATTTCGAAGAGTACCTTTTGCACTATATTAGCATCGTGAGATAAAGCGAAGCAGTGCTATCAAATTAGCGCTATCGTTCAACTGAGCTCTCATCGAAATAAAGCATTTCTCAATTCAGCTCATTTTAATATTCGAAATATTATTCTTCTTCTCTGCAAGTGCTAATGATCTCTTTTGCCAATGTGTTTAGAAATAAAATTGCAAAACAAAATTATGCGTCTAGTCATTATGAAGTATGAAAAATATCAATGATGTTTATTGTGGCCCACATGATACGATTTACATTGCGTCCTGTATTACCTGGCTTCGTATATTTGTGCATGCGCACATGCATATCATGTATTCAGCTTCTATATGTTGCAAGTACACTATAAACTGTATGATGGTACTCTTTCGATATGGCACATGAACAAAACTGATTACAGTACTTTCAAACCGAACGTTATGAAACTTCCTTCGTAACCCCCCTCCTCTTCAAACTACTAGTTCCTTCCCGATTATTCGTCATCTTCCCTGTAGTGGTCTTTTTTGCTCTCCCGGTGTAAGCTAAATCAAGGCACAACTTTTTCCTCCGTTTTCTCCTCTAATACCAACTGCAATCTCTTGATTACATAAATATCACTCAACCTGTTTCCTTTCACTTCTGACGAGGATCTGGAGAATTTTGACTTCCATTATACACCCTTCTAGAATTTATCGAAATAGTTGGTCCCTCTTCACCCACACTTCCCTCTTTTTCTTTCTTTCCGAAAAATGGAACCTATGATTTGCTACACCTACAGTGAACACACAAAAGCGTTCATAGCATTTACATTTATTTGTGACAGTCATTTAAAAGTAACATTTATCTGTACAAAACGGTGACTATCTACTTATATGATAAGCTGTGTATCGAAAAATCTGAAAAAAAAAATTCCGCATAATATAAAGCTTATCCAGTGAACACTTTTTAATAAAAAGGTCTCGTTAACCCTGACGTTAACGCTTTTGCCTTTTTTGGCAAATATGAAAGCTAGAACGAAAACAAAACTTTCTATATATCGCACGCAATGCTTGTTGCATTGCATTACCTAGATCACGTTCACTGACTTACAATATAAAACAATTTCTGGTCGGAACAATTTACGTTTCAACATGAAATTGAATGGTATAAATATACTTTTGTTTCGTAAGACTATTTCACTGACGATTTCAATCCATATTGATCGTTTAATTGCGCATTTATCTACTAACTAACGAGTAACGAGTAACGTAGAGCAATTATCGCAAACTACCAACGATTAAGGTATTCAAGAAAGCAAAACGAAATGTTTAAATAGAATTTTTTTGCTAGAAACTAAATCATTGTACATGATTGTCGAAAACGAATCTCGTGTTTTTGTCTTTTGCAATTCGTCTCTTTTAAGCGTTTTGCATTTCGAAACACTATATTTCTTTGTATAACACATGCGCACGACTAATATTATAGAGTCGAAAACAGGTATTAGATGTAAAGTTTTTGAGGTGAAAAAATTTTTCATCGAATACCACTAGTAAATTAGTGGGAAATCGTTGTTAATTAATTGATCGTAAGGACAAGTGATCAGAATCCACAAAGCAAATGATCATTGATTAATCACATTGAACGAATGGTCAGCGCAACTATAAACATAAATGTGCAAGTTGTAAAAATGTCATAGGAAATTACTGGTGAAGAATTACAAAAGCTTGGAGTGCAAAGACATGTCTGCGTGACAATTTCACCCACTTCACCAGTCTGTTGTTTCTTTATGTCGCATTCACTGAAGTCATCCTGAAAACAAAAAGTCTTCCTTTAACATATTTTATTATTGAGAATATTTGATCTGAAAGCAAAGAACGCATATGTACGATGCACGACAGATATAAATTCAAAGCACACGTTCGATACTTTCAGCTTGAATGCAAAAGAAAAATCCTTTTCACTTCTCTCCCAATCCGCTCTCCCCATACCGCTCACGCCGCGCAATCAAGAGGCGGCGGTGTATCACAAAAATAAATGGTTGAATGCGAATTTATTGAAAGTGAAATGAAACGGCGGGATTTTGTTTCATTCCGGTGATATGACGCTAAAAACCAGAAAAATTCCTGTTCAATGCTCATGTTTTGCTTTTTCCTAATTTACTGAACTGTAAATGGAGTTGACGCGATGCGTCGCATGATCGTACAACGCGGCAACTTCGAAATCACTGGTAGATCAGGACGATTAAACACTCTCTTAGGAATTATTATATAAGTACCTTATAAGAATTTTGTTTAGTATGGTTTTTATAGGCGATTCTAACCTATGTATACCTACATTTGTTGGGCATGCTATGATGACCTTTTGTCTATGCGCTTCATACGTGCAGATCCCTATGCGTGTGCCTCTTTATCGGTCCAATGGTTTCGACTTGGTAACCAGTGAACCGAGTAGGGTTAGACTTCGTAATGCTTACCTATACGTAACCTACGCACCAAGTGAACCTTTTTCAGCATGCTTCATTAACCCTGAAGGAACCGCTGACGCTTAAAGCTTAAATTGCTGGGCACTGCTTCACTCAAGGGCACTTTCCAAGCGATCGGGTTGTAGAGATTTTGAATAGCGAGCAAGCAGAAGGTCTTTACGTAAAGATACATCACCACGCATAGTATATTATTCTTTGACAATTTACGAAACCGTGTGATCCTGTGCGCGAGTCTCACATTACAGGTGTGCTTTGATACACAGTTCCAATCTCCTTCTACTCGAGTGCGTCGTAAAATCATCATGAACCTTTCTTTTATAACATGCTCACTTTCCCATTCTTAGAACATGAGTGATGATTCCTTGTTGACCAAATATGCCGTCAATCGGGCCGCAAGCAAAGGAAGGTTTATGCGGATGAATCCTTCTCCGCCTAAAGCGCTCTTCGTCCACGGCCCGATCGTTGGGGGACAAGATTGGAGAAGGACAAAACTGCATCCCAGGAAATCATTTTGCCGTTTGCAAAAAGGATAGTAAATTCCCTCCCCGATTCTCGAAAAAAAAAATGAATGCAAGAGTCTAGAGAGCAGAAAGATTAGTAGTTCCCTTCTACGCTCGCTCGCTGATCTAAGAAAAATTCGTTGAAAACTTGTTGACAAAATTTTGATCGTTTCTGACCACTCGAAGTTTCATGACTCAGTCGAAAAGTTCTTTAATGCAGAAGAAAACGATGTTCACGGCCATTGTTGTTGACCTTCACGTAATATAGCCCAGTGATTACTCTAAGTTGTCAAAACTGTTAGTCACGAGATACTTCTTGTTGCCAATCGGCGAACGGTAGAACGTCATCTGCTGACTCTGGCTAAATGCTTCAAAATGTCTTTTAAGTGAAAATGCATCGAAACTCAGCACACTTCCGTGTTTAAACTATCAAAAGTTTCTTTTCTAAATAGCAGTCAGAGGTCCGTTGCTCGCTAACGTCTAGTTTATTTCTAAAAGATATATTTGTTGCACCGATTTAAAAGCTACTAAGCTACTTAGTACATTGGTTACTCATTAACGCAATATCGCATTCAAATAGCCTCTTACCGAATTCGATTCCAAATGATCGGAAGAAAGCTGCGGATAAATTGTGGTAAGACAGCCGCGCAGTACGATCCGTAGCCCTGCAACAGTTTTATGTTCGCTTGCACATCCATGAAAAAAAAAGTAAAATCTCTCACGTGTTCGCCAGAATAACAACTAACGATGCACATGTTCCTCAAACTGTTAGTTGTTTAGGCTGTTCCTACAAAAAAAAAGAAGCAGATCAGTGCGCTGCAGATACTGAGGCTTTTTTTCTTGCATATCTGGGTTTGTCAAATAGGTGATCTCTGGAATAGGGACAGGACATTTTAGGAACAAGAGACCATCATTCATGGCAACTGCAATACACAACTGATACCGTGCTTTACTCGCAATCAGTTCTATGACTCATCATTCCAGTTGGCTACTCCTCTCTTTTAATTTCTTGCTGGGG
>JPKZ01000272.1:724654-745322 GCA_000803305.1 Toxocara canis | reverse complement strand
GGGGGGAGTTGCACTGAAAAGATATTTTCACGCTCGCGACAGATGACACTGATTTAGGATCTACTCCCATATGGAGTCGATAGCATGAGGCGAAGCCTGCTGTTCAAATATGAATGCTTTGTACCCAGTGAGCAATCTGACATCCTGGTACGCTCTCGATTTGGCATGTAAACAGAAAGGGCATTCAGATATCGTAACTAGGATCGAGTTCTTTGTTCATATCAGTTTCACAAATCCACTATTTAGGAAACAATTTTTTGTTACAGGGACTTTCGAAGGCTTGAAGAGTATCTAAATTAGCAAGCTTTGTCCAGAAAATTCCGATTATCATGAACAATTTTCAGATTCTATTTTTAATCATTTTAATATAAGCATACCTTCGTTCTCGGAAACGACTTTAAGGCAAACTGAAGAGCATGGTTCCACTATGGCGCTCCTAAATTCGAATGGATCGTCGCACGAATCCAATTGTACGTCCTTTGGGATATTCGCGGATTTTTCAAGAATACTTTTCGAAATGGCCGGAATGTTCTTTGACATGCACATATAGCACAAAACGCCAGTGCGGTTTATAGACATCACTGAAAATGCAGTAAATGATGTTATAGATTCATGTAGACGACCTTGAAGCAAAACGGGGGCCTTTACTTAAATTTTCTGGTAAACTTGTTTGACATGAACAACTTTTGCCTCGATCGAGATCACCTGCGATTCGGCTTGCAGAACTGTTCGTAAATGAATTCAAAATAATAGAAAATATCAAGAGCAAAAGTTTGTTACGCAGTTGAAAAAAAAAGCCATACAAGGTCAGCTATCGCGCCACGATTTTTGCAAATCTAGATGAATCAGATCATTTTTTTTTCATGCATTCAGCGGAAGCAGCTGGTACAAATATTATGAACAGAGCTCCCTTTCATAGCTCCCAAAAAATAGAGCCAACTCTCAATTGAACGCGATTTGCGGCGAACTTTTCTTTTTTATCAGCACATAACACAACGCTAAACTGTACGTTAGTGCACCAATCAAAACCCGGTCGAAAATTGGCTCTCCCCTTGAGCAGGTTCCACTCTCGATGACAGTGCCTCGCTCAAGATGTTCTGAGAAAAAGAGCTGTCATCGACTCTATTCAAGGTAATATGGTAGGTAGGTTACAGGAACTCAAGAATGAAGCGTCTAACTTCGTCACGGAACCTTACCAGATTTAGGAGCGGAGGCATTCGCAGTATGGCATCTACACGAGATGGGCAAAAGTACTGCCAAAGAAAGGGCCAGAAACAGCACGCGATTCCTGTAAATCATCAACTTGAGGAATACTCCTCAATACAGGTTTGTCATACAATACAACAGCACAAAGCGAACACTGGGGCTCAGCTGATCAGTCGGTGTTTACCGAGTGCATAAGGCCGGCCACCCATCCACCTACCACTCCACTCATTCATCACTCACGCATTCCACACACCAATCACGTTTACTGGTCTTACGACGAAATCGCTGCATTGATTTTTCAGGTGTTAACGACTATACTATATCCCAGAATATGGGTAATTATGATATAATGGAACAGTCGTCATCAGCTTCCTAACGCAAAGTCTGAATTTTCGTCTATGCAACAGCTGGGCCACCTCTTCAGGCCGGTGGTCGCAACGTTGACCAATAAATACCGTCCAGGCTCACAAAATGTACCGGAAGTGTCTCCATTATTGACAAAGCGATTTGGGGAATCTAAGCGCCAGTTCTTACGATGTTGGCAAAGAGCTATGACTTAAATATATCCACGCGGATAAAAATTTCGGATTCTGCTCCGATAACTGCGTCCACTCACCTATGGCGCAGCAAAGTGTTCATTTGACCCTTGACTATGCAGTGCACGGTAACGGAGAGATGGAATTTGGAGCAATAATGCAGTTTCCAAGCCTCTGCAGCTAAACGCTGTTGCTGTTGAGCTAACAGTTTCCAGACTATTGCAAATTTGCAATTTGCAGGGCACATCGCGTAATCATCCCCTGTATGCATCTGGCTTTCGAGTACTTTCAGTTCAGAAACCAATGAAGCTAGCTGGAGAAATTCGGTAGGTATAGTTCACACTCTGGGGTCACCCATATGATGCCATCCTCTGGCATGCACTCATGAATGTTTTCGAAAGCACTCCAAACGACTACCGCACATGAAAGAACCCATCTGTTCATTACTTGAGCAAGTGAAACTTGATGCTCCATCAGTAATCTACCATAAACACCCTTTAAAACTGTTCCTATCGTTTAAGTCCTAACATCCTTGTTACTTGATGTTCGCCTTCTTAACTTCTACAGTATAAGTAAACCAATTAGTAATTTTCCTATGCGCTTTGACGAATGCAAAGTTTCTCCTCATTCTCTCTGACACAATTCGTTACCGAGAGAAAAACAAAAACTGGAAAAAGTTAAAGAATTCGATCATTTTTAAGCGTCTGTCGAGTCACTGCAAGGCTTCATCCAGTTGTGATGCACAGTTTCAGAATTTCCTATTCTGTGTATTGCAAAGCCAACGTTTGTGGCATTTTTTTGTGACAGTTTGATCTACGAGGTTTTGCAGTTGTCGTAATGCTACGAATGATTCAGTATAATCATGAGTCGACTTCAGAACAACGCCGAAGCATTTTCAAGAAACGCAAACGGGATGCGCTTAAAAGGCTCAGTATTGAAGTTTTTCGCACTGGATGAAACTTCCTAAAATGCGCAAAGTTTTTCTTCTGTCTCTCGTTGTTCATCTCTCTCTCTCCTCTCGAGGTTATGTGAAATTCGATTTACGACTGTTGGAAATTCGGAGAACTTCCCAGTTCCGCAGAGGCCCGTTAGCGATACACAACACTAGAAAACGAATGACATGCGGCAAACTTCGTCAGAAATTTTGCCTTTTATTCATATATTGCACCTTCAAAGAAGCTTACGCAATAATTATGTTAACACGCGGTCATTGCCTACAACTAACGATCATTGAAAGACGTAAATGTAAGATGTAACAAGTTAAGAATATTTGTGTCTTTTGGCAAGCTCTCCTGGTACGCTAATGGGTCTAATTTAGATAGGAGCATCGAATAAGGGAAACTTGGTGGTAGCATCTTTGCCCAACTATAATACGAGCAAAGCGGGTATTGTTACAATCCTCACAATTTCGTACAACTAGTGAGAAGTATGGAATTTGCTCGTAGCTGTCAGTTGCAAAATTCACAAACAGTGCATGAGCTTGCTAACACTCAGCTCAGAGTTTTAAGAAGCTCTGAGAACGGTGTTTTTCTCGTCCTCCCCAAGGTCTGTACTTATTCCTAAAACTGGTGATGAATTTTAGCTCTGGGAGCCCTAATATCATATCCTTCTGAAACAACAGTCCCTCATAATTTTCGAAAGATTTGTTGTGCACATGCATGTGCTTTCTATCATTTTCAGAATGTGGCTCATGGAAGCGGTTCAACGGTTTTTGCTATAAGGTTAGTTTATAGGTAATCCGAGGTTTACGATGGAATACTACAGCTACGTAACTTGATAATGTCGTAAGTCAGAAAGTGGCCCAGCCTATCCACGAGTGTTATAGAATGTTGATCAGTATGGAGCAGCGCTCAAAAACATCTCAAAGGGAGAGGAGACATGCGTACATCCCGGCATCGTTCCCAAGATATCGTACCGTATACTGTGTTACTTTCTGCCTTCCGCGCAGAACTTAAAATATTTTTTTGCCATATCATTATCGTCATCGTAAGTTCGAGATATGGCGACTCGAACCACCATAACCCAGGAAGCATCTGTATTTCAAACCTGTGTGCTCATATTAGCATAAAGCATTTCGTCGTAAAATGGAATCAGCTAGAACTAATAAACAAAGCTTCGAGCAGAAGCGTTTAAGCAAAGGATCGATGATGCTCATCGCTCTTGGGATAATTTTACCATCTGTCCAAGCAATGAAAAGACCGACTATATTTCGACAGGTAATTCATCCATCAAGAAAGTTTAATTGACTCAGCTCGCGAAGTGCACGAAAGCATTTTTTTGTCACCTAGTCGGGAGTTTTGGTGAGATATGAAGCTCCGAATTTTTTATTGTTACTGAGTATCAAATAGGTAAGAAGTATCATCATATCCAAAGGGCAGCATGATGTTACGGTAATGATATTCCGATACAATCGCAAAGCTGTTCTGAAGAGAAGACTGAATGTCTAATGTAAAATAAAAAGAACACTTCATCACAATTGCTCTGTAGTCGCCATTATAGGCGTTCTCGAAACAGCTCAGTTGGCATGAAGCGGAACGAAGCTGTCGAAGGATGAACGCGCATCTGGCTTCCATACACTCGAACGAGGAGAATACATTTGTTTATGGTAATTTCCCGAGATGCTAATGCGATTTCGCTCACAACAACATGCCTTTTACAAGATTGGACTTTTTCCGGAATTGAATCGAACTGAATTTCTAAGCAAAACTATCCGGTGGCCATCAAACAGTCATAACTTCTCCGTTAGTTAACCCCGCAGAGAACAAACACATCAAGAAGAATTTGTTTCAGGTTTGATCAGCAAGTCAGGTAGACGGCAGCCATCTACCTACTGGATTGGCATTTCGACAGATGGACAGGAAACCTCTTGGACGGATGACACCCCAGTACGAAAAAAACCCATGAACTGAAACACACATAAGGCGGCACAATTCACAGAAATTAATACCATGCAAAAACTCATGAACAAAAATTTTCGAGTAACCTCATGCGAATCCAGCGGATCTTCCGTTTTAGGCGATTTATCGCTGAAAACCTTTCCAGTTCTCGATCCGTGCAAAAAGTTGCACAAACCAACATCACAACTGGATACCATGGCTCAAAAAAATTTTTGCTAGTTTGAATTTCATCACTGTTCGTTCTACGACATCCGATCAGGTACGATGAGCGCAAGAATCGTAGATTCACATATATATAAGACGAAGGAAATCATTCAAGCAGTCTTCGAAGAATAACCATTATCCTACTATATGAATCGAAGTATGCCATCGATTTCTATTGCTTCACAAGAAGTGTTGTGGGAGCATATTTAGTTTATTTAGTGATATTCACTGCTATAGAGATCCCCTATTTATCCAAGACAGCTGTTCGTGTTCTTGAGCTTTTTCTTTAATGGTTTCCAATACACCGCTCTAAAACTTCCGCTGAGATGTGATAGCTCATGTCAAAAAACTACCCCTATTTCGTAGGTGGACTACTATCATGAAAGTTGGCAGAAGACATTCAGCAAGAGACGAAGATCTGGAACGAGATACTGCTTACGATGTACTTTTCAAGTCAACTGCTTCCCTTTCTGCTTCTGCGTGGAGTGGGACGGATTCATGCCCGCTTGCAATCAACAGGCTTATTACTTTATCTGTAAGAAGCCAGAAGAAGGTAAGATTCAGGTCGGCTTATTCCACTGTGCCAACCAAAAGCAATTGAATGCTTTCCGTAACAAGGCAATGACCGCTGTGTTGATAGATTTGATTGTTTTAATCAAACTTACCAATATCACCCGTGAATAGCCACATCATTTCAAGCCGCACGATTTCAAGCTGCATTCATCATGATCGCATCAATGATTTCTGACCCATAGCAAGCATATTTCTTTAAACTTTCCTAACCGAATCCTTTTAGAACTTCTCACTGAAAGGGTCGATATAATCGTTCATTTCCTGGCCCGGTAATATCGCGTTTGCGACCATCACTGTTCGTTCTACGACATCCGATCAGGTACGATGAGCGCAAGAATCGTAGATTCACATATATATAAGACGAAGGAAATCATTCAAGCAGTCTTCGAAGAATAACCATTATCCTACTATATGAATCGAAGTATGCCATCGATTTCTATTGCTTCACAAGAAGTGTTGTGGGAGCATATTTAGTTTATTTAGTGATATTCACTGCTATAGAGATCCCCTATTTATCCAAGACAGCTGTTCGTGTTCTTGAGCTTTTTCTTTAATGGTTTCCAATACTCCCGTGAGATGTGATAGCTCATGTCAAAAAGTACTCCAATTTCGTAGGTGGACTACTATCATGAAAGTTGGCAGAAGACATTCAGCAAGAGACGAAGATCTGGAACGAGATACTGCTTACGATGTACTTTTCAAGTCAACTGCTTCCCTTTCTGCTTCTGCGTGGAGTGGGACGGATTCATGCCCGCTTGCAATCAACAGGCTTATTACTTTATCTGTAAGAAGCCAGAAGAAGGTAAGATTCAGGTCGGCTTATTCCACAGTGCGAATCAAAAGCAATCAAAACTGAGATTGAATGCTTTCCGTAACAAGGCAATGATCGCTGTGTTGATAAATTTGATTGTTTTAATCAAACTTACCAATATCACCCGTGAATAGCCACATCATTTCAAGCCGCACGATTTCAAGCTGCATTCATCATGATCGCATCAATGATTTCTGACCCATAGCAAGCATATTTCTTTAAACTTTCCTAACCGAATCCTTTTAGAACTTCTCACTGAAAGTGTCGATATAATCGTTCATTTCCTGGCCCGGTAATATCGCGTTTGCGACAAATTTGCTCTGGAGAAAGCTAATCGTCAAATGATCGGCCTGTTTTGAGCTAATTTTGCGATTAAAAAAATAATTAGCCAGAAACGCAAGGCCTTTTCAAATAAGAGCCAGCCGACCTGAAATGTGTTCATACTTCGCGAATCAAGCATTTTCGTTAGTCTTTTATTTCCCTTCTAATATTTGGTTCACATCCTAAGAGTTTGGGCGCTGATACCAACTGCTGCTCGGAATCAAGAATATGCAAAATTAATTGCAATACGTGTTAGCGAAGCTATGTGCATGCTTTTTCAATGTTATATGCAAAGCCGACAACGATAATGCGATTGAGAGTATATTTATGAGCAGAAATGAAAAAAGAAATGCCGAACGTTTATCGTTAGAAGGCAGCATGAGTGACCTACTAACAGAACACCTAACGCTACGAGGTCGGAGGTTTTCAGTGAGGGAACGGAGGAATCTTAGAGTGGACGGTGTTGTAGAAAGGTGGAGAAAGGGATTGGTATAAGAATCTAACGAGTGGAATGGAATACGAGAAGAATAGATGGTGATATGAGTACAAAGACAGAGCGAATGAACGATCACGCTATACGGGAAACCAAGACAATATGTATGGGAATGTAAGCGAATGAACACGGTTGAAATCGATGAGGCTTTCTTTTGAGATTGCAGCGTTTGTTGGCATAATCGACCGGTGTATCAAAGGCTCCATTGCTTTGTTCATCGCTGATACTGCCATTTTAACGGCGAAACGTTCGACAGCTGTTTTATAATGTCGCACAAAAATATGACAAGAAATGCTGCGCTCATTCCATGCCAATATGCTGTTCTTTTTTTGTTCGAAATAAGAACATCTATTGATATGGCATCGAAAAGAGACATGAGCTAATTGAATGGATCGTCCAGGCTGTAGGTAGGCTGTCAATTCATCGAAATGCTCTCATTCTGCGTAATTTTTTCATCTGAGAAAAGTGCTCACAGAGGCTAATTACTAAGGTGGATATGACTGTCTGAAATGGAAGTGAGTCGCGAATGATGAAATCTCAGACAGGGATCGGGATCGATGAACGAAGCCAGCTAATCTCCAAAAACCTTCATGGATGGGTTTTCTGTAAGTCGTTTTTCGAAAGTATTCTCTGCGCCGAAGTGTTTTCAGCCGTTCCAGAGTCTCCATCGACTACTACCACAGCAGCCACCACGAACTCAAACAGTGAGGCAAACACAGAAACACCTACAATGCCAAAGATAAACGACTGCAAAAGATGGACAAAATTCAAAAATCACGAATACAAGGTATGTGATATGTGAATGTCACCTGGAAGTCTAAGCACAGCTCCGTTTGAGACTATTCAATGGCACATGCAGAGTATGCGGCAACTACACAGTCAAGCGCTCCGATAACGCTGAAACGAATTTTCTCGCAGCATCGGCTTTAACGTTCGACACGGTCCTTAACAAATCGGCCTACTGCTTTGTTTTTTGCTCGCATTTTTGCAGACTTGCTTTTGCAGGGTGCATTTTGCGGATTTGCACATGATAACACTGCTTATGTTTCGTTTCTATCCGATGGTTTTTTACTGATCGAATATCGATGGCGTAGCTGTGAATTTTGATACATACAATAACACCATAAGAGAGTCTCCTACGGCTGACGTTATGTTGACTCGTCAACCGTTCAGTGTTTGAGAAATGCGTTCCATGCGTTTTGGTTCTGGTCAGGTTGCAACTTAATCGGTTGAATCGCAGACGAAAAAACGCTAGATGAACTTTGCGTGACCACTAACTAGGACGAGCTATTATCTGAGTGAGTTAATCAGTATTTTTGATCTTCTTAGCTGCTCCACAAAATCGATTGATGTGACCAGCTCATCTGATAAAGCATGTGTGGCATTAGCCCGTTCCATTTGTTCTCATTCATGATGCGTTTCGGCAATTGTTTACAAAGCGCTTTATACGGTTTCTGGTCCGTGTGCATTCGTATGCATTTATGTCTGAGCGTTTGTTTACTAGCTTCATTTTGTTAAACCAGTTCAACTAATTTCGAGATTTGATAGGCGTAGCCCATATTGTAGGGTGCTCAGACTTCTTTATTTAAGTTCAAAACCGTTTATCTGTTCACGTGATAGTTACACATTCTTAGAGGGGGCTATTTGTATGCAGTTTTAGCCGGCGGGTTCGTATGCTTAATCAGGGGGTTCCAACATAGACGAATCTTAAAAAGAACCTTTTTGAGCAGTCCGGTAGGACGAGTTATGAATAGTGGCCTATTGCTAGTAGTTTTTGAAACTATGTGGTTTGATAAGTGAGTCGCCAACGTCCATATCGTCCCAATCCCCCGCTACCCCGCCGCTTGCCGGCGCTCATCGGTCGAATACGCGACGCAACCGGTTGAATCATAGGCAAATTTCTAATACGCTTCAAAGTGTGCAGCATTCCAGAAGGTCAATGAAGCCGTTCGAAAGCCGTTGAGAGGGATAAACCGACGGTATAGATCATACCTACCAAACTCCGTAACACCTCCATTTCTGCTGTGTATCTGAAAACAGTACTGTCCCTCTCGAATCAAACGTGAAGGCGGCTCAGATCGAACGCAATCACTAGCAAGACATCTTGTGTAATGTGTCCGCAAAACTGCGCTATTGTGAATCCTGCCTTCATCCGAGGAAGCCGTACGCACCCAAGACTTTAAAATTGCTGCGAAACTCGAAACTCCGATTCAAAAAATGCATAAACGATTTCTAAGCAACCTGAAAAAAAATGTTCTAATGGAGATGCACTTCTTCAGCTATTCAGTGCGGAGGGAACAACGTGGCACCGACATGAGGCGAATTGCATTCTAGAAGGCGGACATTTAACTTCGATTCAGTCGGCCCAGGAACATGTTCTTCTGGAAGGTCGACTTATTGCTTCCAGCAATCCAGCTTGTTGTCACAATGTACAAAAATTTTTCGAAAAACAAATTCATCGAGGCACCCACTAATCGAATGCGTACGCCGACTTTGAGGGATTTTATGCTGGAAAGTGTGCAACAAGTATAAAAAACGATAGAAAAATATTGATGTCGGCTGTTATAACGAAAATCTGTGGCCTTAGCAAATCGAGAACGTGAGGCGCACATGCATATTTACGCTGTGCTGGTCTTGTACTCGACACACGCGTCTCTGAGGTCGCATAACACCTGCACCGCATGCACGATCGTAACGAGTGCGTCTTACGCGTTCGATCTGCTGCAAGTCCTGAATTCTTCAGTTCCGTCCGAAGTGGGAAATTCCTGAAACGATCATGCGGTCACCCTGTGATCATGTTTGCAAAAAGTTTTTCAGAAGTTCATATTCCGCGTTAACGGTCAATGATAAAAACGGTCACGCACCGGTCACCATGACCGTTTTCCACATGTTCGTACTAGTGCATTCAAGGAAAGCATAAAAGCTGACGGCCGTTTTGGATTACGTATTGCTCTTCTTTATAACTACGGAAAGTTCCACTAATACTTTAAGCTCACACACGTGCTTTTGCAAGCGGAAAGCGAATGAAACTCGGAATTAGTGAGGAAACGTTTTCCACCTACTAATAAGAATTTACTTTCATCGCTTTATACTCTCCTCTTTATTTCCTGGTGATAACCCAAAGCCTTCAAATTACTCCGATATTTGGTTGCCGGCATGCCAAGTTTCTGGAAGAGAAATGACCAATTTTTCAGATCTAGTAAAAGAGTGCTGCGTTAACAGATCCGCCTGTCGGGCACATATCGGTTTTTTTTCACCGACCAATGGACCACCTTTCAACTGGGCCTGGACAGATGGCACCAAAGTAAGTCGAATCGAATATTTTTTCCTCTTCTTTTTTTGGCTTCTTGCTACTCGATCTCCAGTAACAAGCTGCAGAACGCGTTTGTGCTAATACGTCTTTGTAAATGTGCTCAACAGACCAACCGCTTTCGCAAAGTCCCATTGAACAGTGAGATTTTAGCAGAAGAGAGCACAACTGCAATTATTATTTGTTTCTCTTCGCAATTTTCCACGACTCCTTTTGAGACGACAATTAGCTTCTTGGACACTGATGCGCCTATAGCTTCTTTCATGGCTCGCGAATTGCGTATAACTTGATTCTACAGTACTGACGTACGCATCGAATTGTCAGTTCCTACTTCAGTAGGTCTCGAGTTGAAACTGGGGAATGGCCAGACCGACAAATACATACATGCAACATTGCCCACTTGCCCACTTTTACAGTTCCATCAACTATATCCCTTTGGTTTCGTAAACGGCAAATAAATACGAAAAGTTTCATCACTTTACCTCAATGGGTCGTCGCTCGTAAAAACCTTCTGAAATCTCGTTCGCTCCAGTTTCGTCGGTTATGAAATTCATGCGAACCTTTCGGCGCCTTCAGGTGCCCCTGATTGCTAGAGATCGTTGCCGAGGCATGAATTATGCATGGCAAATTTCTCAGCTTATGCTTGACCGATGCCCAGTTTAAGGTTTAAGCTAACAAACAAAGAAGCGCATGCTCAAACACAAAATTTGTCGGGAATGCTGCGATATCAATGAAATAAACGCACACATGTTTACCGCGATCTCATCGATATGATGCGCCCTGCAAATGCAGAGTTGTCAACGTGCACGGAAATGAGGAGAACCTAAAGTCCGTCTTTTACAGGAAAGTTACGGAAGGAGATGGTCTTTTTGCTTATGTACTCACAGACAAATTGCTGAATTTGTTTCGTTTGAAAGCACACTCATTTACTTCAATCAATACAACGCTGCATCAAACAAGAATTGTTAGACTTGTTGCGACCAAATGACTGACAAGTAATTTGTTAGTGTCTCATCAGAGAATGAGTTGAAGAGAAGAGGAAGAATGGTCTTTATTCACATGAATAAAGAAAACTGCACGCGGCAGTAGGAATATAACAAAACGGTACCGACATAAATGCTCTTATGCAGGCACATGTCTAGATGAATTGCACATTTGTAAATGAAAGAATCGCATGTAATGAGCAAGGATTGGCGAGAATATGAGTTGCACATGTGTACCAGAAAAAGCAGAACAATTTAAACAGGGGATGCGACTCAAAAAATTAAATGAGCAATTGTTCTGAGGTCAAATGAGTCAAGGCGTTTCATGAATACGGAACGATTCTGCGCTTCAGCAATTTTGTGGGGAAGTTCATTCCAAATACGAACAGTACTGAAGTAGAGGCTGTAGAGGACACTTTTCATGGAACGGGTTTTGCCCAATAATTAATATCGATGGGGTCGACGTTCACGCTGACCAAGAAGCGTGAGTAAATTTCCCAAGGGTCTATTAGAAAAAGCCCTGACGATTTCGAAACGGAGGGTCAGGTCAAATTAGAGTCAGCGATACTCCAAAGGTTCGAGATCGAACATCTTAAACCTGGCCTCGTAACTGGGTGCATACGACCCACGAACAGTTTACGAAATGCCTTACGAGTATAATATTCTTGCACGTTTTCAGTAGTTTTTATGTCATTTATAAGGTACGGTGACCATGCTTGTGTGGAGTACTCTACTATGGGAGGACAGTACACACTGTATGCCTTACGGTAATGACTTAGCCATCTTTAGCGCTTTTGCAGCTATTCAGTGCAGTTCAAATTCCAGGGCAAATTTGGACAAATCTCAGCTTCAGGATCGCGGATCCCATTATCTGCAAATGGCGAAACTTTGTTGCCCGATCGCAGGAAGCAATCGTGATATAAGTTAACAAGAGAACTCGGCGTTTATTGTACGAAGTATCAAGCTGCCAAGATTTAGACAGAGCGCTGAGGGTGTTCAGATCATTTCGTAAAATGTGCAAAATCGATAACTGGGTTTTGCAAAAGGCGATATGTTTTTGGATCATCTGAGGACAGTTTGCAAGCGCTAGACAAATTATCAGACACATGGTTTATGTAAGATATGAACAACATCGGGCCAAGCACACTGAGGCACACCGCTGACTTAATGTCGATAGTTGGAAAAGGAATCCCCCATCTTTACGGTGAAGGACAATTCATCAGAAAGCTTTCTAGTCACTTTAGCAGTGAACGACATACAACATAATCTTCTAACTTATGCAGAAGCTTACCATGCCAAACCACGTCGAAAGCCTTAGCATATGCAATATACACTACATCGGTTTGGATTTTCTGATCAAGTGCACTAATCCAGTCACACAGTCAGGTTCATAATTGGAAAATTGTCGAAAACTAGTCCTTAGCGGAAAATGTTATAAAAGAAAAGGAAACGGAACCTGTCTTGTCGCATCACACGTGGCGACAGATGCCTCAATTATTGCACTATGGAACAAGCAAGCGTAATCTTATCAATCTGTTCGAAAGAGTTCGCCACCCAAAAAAAGGATACAATCAGTGATTTGTCAGATTTGTTGTGTCTGCAATAACAATCGGTACAGCACTTGTAGTTGTAGACGCAACGAATCTTCAGAAAACTATGTGCATTTATCACGTATTTTTCCTGGTTAGTGCAACCTGTAGCATCGCATTTTTTCTCTATTCCGATCACTGCTCTCCTCACTGTTGCGTGCTGTCTTTTCGTTGAAACGCAACTGGGAACTGTGTTCGCCTTTCAGATAAGCACGATGACCTCTCACGTCTGAGCCAAGATGATTACCGGTCAGTTAAATCTGAGGTGAACAATTCAGTAATGTTAAATTCAATAATGGTGCTTGATGAAAACATTAAGGGATCGAAAAAGTAGCTTCGGAACTAAGAAATAAGTCAGAAAAAAACGAGTATTTCTGGTTGTGTGGAGAGGTGGGCAGCGCTTCATTCCTCATTACGCACATCGAATTCCTCGCTGCTTTATGAGCACAGGCGTTGTGTTATTTGGATACGCACCTTTTTAGAAGCGATTGTATAACGCATACACCTGCGAGAGAAATATATGGTGATATGAAAGTTTATGCTGTAGAATGCAACCGTCGCTATTGCAGCTCATTAATATTTTGCAGGTGAAATATCCAATCGAATACGGGAAACAGCCGGACGAACTCTGTGGTGAAATCGTTGTGGGTGAAAAGGACAACGAAAAATATTTAAGCAGCTCTTCATGTCGCAATGCGAGAGAATTGTTTGTATGCAAGAGGCGAATCTCACGAAGCCGTTCGGCCGAAAGGTGATCTATTCCATCACCAGAAATACTGTTGTCCGTACGAGGACAGTTTCGCAAAACATCAATTTTTATTTGGCTTCAAATAAATGGCATTGATTGGGAAAACGAAGAGTTTTCCTAAACGTACCATCTTCTTTACAAAGGAGGGTGGGAATGCTTGTAGCGTAGATGAGTTAGCTATATGCAACTTGGCGACTCGCATAAGAAATAAATCGGTTTCACAAACTGATCGTATAGGATTTAAAAAAAAGAAAAGTCAAGTATTATCGCGGCCGATCGCTCGTATAAGTGTAAGTACTCAAAAGAAAGTTTGCGTCCCTGCAATCTGATCGGCCGGATATGCAATGCGACCGCTCAAAAATGCCTAAAATATTTCTTCATTACTGGTGTATGAAAACACTCGAGGTCAGTAAACTAGTTAGATGCTGAGTAGGATGCATTCATCAGATATGGATTAAGTTTCCTGAATTTCGTTATTAGCATTTCTGTTGCTGAAACTACCACGCACATAAATACGCACAGCCATGGCGTCGCCATGTTGCCCTCCAGTTGCATGTTTGCTAAAGACGGAGGATTCATGGAGTACAAAATGCTTCATGAATTCGCTTAAGGTGCTCTTGACACGTTACTGACCGAAATGATTGCTGGTAACTCAAAAAAAAGAATTTGCCAAAAATACGGAAATTCCCTCTTCTCGGTCTTCGCGACTTGAACGGAACTGTCAGGCAGAGCTCCATATTTTGCTGCAGGATTGTTTTCTTACTGTAGTACCTCCAAGTCATCATGAATTGTTTAGTGGTTTTTATTATAGTGGGGAATATATGGCCAGAAACTGCTTCAAATTGGTTTTCCTCTACAGTGAAAGTACATTAAGCTTGACGCCATATGTGGTTAACACTAACTTGCACACCTTATCGGCCAACTTGCCATGGTCTCTGCGCGATCACAGTGAGATATCCATGAGACAGCAACGTTGATTGGATGACTGAACACCTGTTCTTCGACTACAGTAGGGAGGTGGAGAATCATTATCCGCAGAAATGATTTTCCTCGCGCTAAATATGATTTTGCCTGCATTTGAACGCTAATGATTTTATGCAATTCTTCGGCCGTGGGCCAACCTCGCTACATACTGTGCAGAAATACAGTTTAACTACGATGCGCTTCAAGAAACGGAAACGAAAATAGCGAACGGCTTTAGAACTGAAGATCTAGAGGTGGAACTGGGCCAGCAATTCAGTTTCCAATCGTTTGCAGCCAAACGTTATTGCGGCTCAGCTACCAGTTTGCAGATTGCTGCAAACTGGCAATTTGCAGAACACATTACCTAAGCATTGCATGTATGCGTCTGGCTGTCGAGTACTTTCAATTCGGAAATCAACCAAGCTATCCGGAGAAACTCGGAAGGTATAGTTCAAACTCTATGGTCACTCATATGATGCCATCCTCTGCCATACATTCCTATATGTTTTCGGAAGCATTCCAAACGACTACCGCACATGAAAGAATCCATCTGTTCATTACTTGTGCAAGTGAAACTTCATGCTCCATCAATAATCCAGCATAAACACCCTTTAAAACTGTTCCTATCGTTTAAGTCCTAACATCCTTGTTCCTTGATGTCCGCCTTCTTCACTTCTACAGTATACGTAAACCAATTAGTAATTTTCCTATGCGCTTTGATGAGCGCAAAGTTTAACAATTGAAAGGCTTTTTTCCCGACCGATGCTCTAGAACAACCATTCAATCATAATGCATGATCCATGGGAGGGTGGCATTCATCATTTACAATGCAACTTCAATAGTTGAAATGATTCAGAATTGCTAACAATACGAGCAGTTTCGTTTACATCTCCAAGACAATTCTTCTCATGCGCTTAAAAGGCTCATCATTGAAGTTTTTCAAACTGGATGGAACTTCCAAAAATGCGCAAAGTTTTTCTTCTGTCTCTGGTTGTTCATCTCTCTCTCTCCTCTCGAGGTTATGTGAAACTCCGTTTACGACTGTTGGAAATTCGGAGAACTTCCCAGTTTTGCAGAGGCCCGTTGGCAATACTCAACAGTAGGAAACGAATAGCATACGGCAATTTTGCTTTTGATTTATATATTGCACCTTCAAATAACTGTACGCGATACTTATGTTGACACCCGATCAGTGCCTTCAACTAGCGATCATTGAAACACGCAAATGAACGATGTAAGAAAGTAGCAATACCTGTGTGCTTTGGCAAGCTTCCCTGGTACGGTACTGGGTCCGATTTACGGCGAAGCATCAACTAAGCAATACGTCATTGCGCAATTCTAGTGTGAGCAATGCGGATATGGTTGCAATCCGCACAATTTTATGCGATGAGCGATAAGTGTGGCGTTTGTTGCACATAACCTTGCAAATACTTGCCTTAGAATTCTAAGATGACGTTGTGAGAGCGCTGGTTTTCTCGTCATCTCCAAGGTTTACACTTATTTCTAAACCTGGTGATGAATTTTGGCTCTGGGAGTCCTAATATCCTATCCTTCCGGAACAGCAGACCCCTTAGTTTTCCAATATTGGTTATGCCCATGCATCTGCCTTCTATCATTTTTCAGAATGTGGCTCATGGAAGCGGTTCAACGGTTTTTGCTACAAGGTGAGTGTATAGGTGATCTGAGGTTTACGGTGGAATCGTGTTACGACGACCGCTTCGTAACTTGATAATATCGTAAGTTTTCTGAAGAGAAGACTGAATGTCTAATGTAAAATAAAAAGAACACTTCATCACAATTGCTCTGTAGTCGCCATTATAGGCGTTCTCGAAACAGCTCAGTTGGCATGAAGCGGAACGGAGCTGTCGAAGGATGAACGCGCATCTGGCTTCCATACACTCAGATGAGGAGAACATATTCGTTTACGGTAATTCTTGACATGCTAATGCGATGTCTATCACATCAATATTCCCTTTACTCGAATAGACTTTTTCCGGAATTGAACCGAACTGAATTTCTAAGCAAAACTCTCTAATGCCCATCAAGGAGCCGTTTGTTCTCAGTTTTGAATTCCAGGTGATTTTGGGGTTTCCTGTTACTGTGCTATTCATCCTTTATCACTGCTGAAGTAGGCTAACTAAGGGCGGACAATACGGCAGGTTCTGATTGCAGGACTTGCACAGATCGGATCAACATGACGGAACAGAGCAGCACATTGCAGTTAACTCAAAATAATAGAGATTCACACAAGGATTTCCAAAGCAACTATATTGGCAAACTTTCGGGCATCAGGAAGAAATTGTTTCAGGTTTGATCAACACGTTGGGTACACAGGAACCAACCACATACTGGATTGGCATTTCGACGGATGGAGGGGAGACCTCTTGGACGGACGGCACCCCAGTATGAAAAAATCTCAGGAACTAAAATATATATTAGGCGGCACGATTTAGATAACTAATGCCATTCAAAAACTCATGAATGACTGTTTGCGAGTAACCTGACGATTTACGGAAGGAAATTAGGAGAAAGGAATTCAGCCCATCCTACGCAGCTCTGTAGGAGCACACTAACTCATGAATGACTGTTTGCGAGTAACCTGACGATTTACGGAAGGAAATTAGGAGCAAGGAATTCAGCCCATCCTACGCAGCTCTGTAGGAGCACACTGAAGATGTAAAGGTTAACCAAACCTGGTGTTGACGAAGGAACGAACGAAGATCGCTCGTTGAAGCAAATTGAAGAAAAAACTAGCCTGTTGCGCGAATGACAAAAGTGCCTCGATTACCATAGAAAAATCGCGGGACGTAGAAGCAGTGTTTGTGATTTTGAGAAAGCACAGTACTGTTTCTAAGCCAGAAAATTTGTGAAGCAAATTTTGCGAGTTGCGACGAAATTTGTGGAATAAGCTTCCCTTGCTAAAAGTTTCGGCTGAGCTACGCCACAAGAACCCCTAATAGAATGAACGGTCCACAAATAAATATGTTGGAGAAATGAAGAATAATTGGAGATAAAACACCGAAAATTTTCGTTTTAGGCGACTTTTCCTTGAAAAGCTTTCAAGTTTTCCATCCGTTCATCCACTCGTGCAAAAAAATCACACAAACCAACATCACAGCTGCTTACCATGGCTCTGAAAAATCCATGAAATTGACTGGTTTGAATTTCAACACTTTTCGTTCTAAGACACACGATCGGGCACGATGAGCGCAAGAATCGTAGATTCACATATATATAAGACGAAGGAAATCATTCAAGCAGTCTTCGAAGAATAACCATTATCCTACTATATAAATCCAAGTATGCCATCGATTTCTATTGCTTCACAAGAAGTGTGGTGGGAGCATATTTAATCTGTTTAGTGACATTCACTGCTATAGAGATCCCTTATTTATCCCAGACAGCTGTTCGCGTTCTTGAGCTTTTTCTTTAATGGTTTCCAATACACCGCTCTAAAACTTCCGCTGAGATGTGATAGCTCATGTCAAAAAACTACCCCTATTTCGTAGGTGGACTACTATCATGAAAGTTGGCAGAAGACATTCAGCAAGAGACGAAGATCTGGAACGAGATACTGCTTACGATGTACTTTTCAAGTCAACTGCTTCCCTTTCTGCTTCTGCGTGCAGTGGGACGGATTCATGCCCGCTTGCAATCAACAGGCTTATTACTTTATCTGTAAGAAGCCAGAAGAAGGTAAGATTCAGGTCGGCTTATTCCACTGTGCCAACCAAAAGCAATTGAATGCTTTCCGTAACAAGGCAATGACCGCTGTGTTGATAGATTTGATTGTTTTAATCAAACTTACCAATATCACCCGTGAATAGCCACATGATTTCAAGCCGCACGATTTCAAGCTGCATTCATCATGATCGCATCAATGATTTCTGACCCATAGCAAGCATATTTCTTTAAATTTTCCTAACCGAATCCTTTTAGAACTTCTCACTAAAAGTGTCGATATAATCGTTCATTTCCTGGCCCGGTAATATCGCGTTTGCGACAAATTTGCTCTGGAGAAAGCTAATCGTCAAATGATCGGCCTGTTTTGAGCTAATTTTGAGATTAAAAAAATCATTCACCAGAAACGCAAGGCCTTTTCAAATAAGAGCCAGCCGACCTGATATGTGTTCATACTTCGCGAATCAAGCATTTTCGTTAGTCTTTTATTTCCCTTCTAATATTTGGTTCACATCCTAAGAATTTGGGCGCTGATCCAACTGCTGCTCGGAATCAAGAATATGCAAAATTAATTGCAATGCGTATTAGCGAAGCAATGTGCATGCTTTTTCAATGATATATGCAAAGGTGACAACGATAATGCGATTGAGAGCATATTCATGAGCAGAAATGAAAAAAGAAATGCCGAACGTTTATCGTTAAAAGGCAGCATGAGTGACCTACTAACAGAACACCTAACGCTACGAGGTCGGAGGTTTTCAGGGAGGGAACGGAGGAATCTTAGAGTGGAAGGTGTTGTAGAAAGGTGGAGAAAGGGATTGGTATAAGAATCTAACGAGTGGAATGGAATACGAGAAGAATAGACGGTGATATGAGTACAAATTCAGCGCGAATGAACGATCACGCTAGACGGGAAACCAAGGCAATGTGTATGGGAATGTAAGCGAATGAACACGGTTGAAATCGATGAGGCTTTCTTTTGAGATTGCAGCGTTTGTTGGCATAATCGACCGGTGTATCAAAGGCTCCATTGCTTTGTTCATCGCTGATACTGCCATTTTAACGGCGAAACGTTCGACAGCTGTTTTATAATGTCGCGCAAAAATATGACAAGAAATGCTGCGCTCGTTCCATGCCAATATGCTGTTCTTTTTTTGTTCGAAATAAGAGCATCTATTGATATGGCATCGAAAAGAGACATGAGCTAATTGAATGGATCGTCCAGGCTGTAGGTAGGCTGTCAATTCATCGAACTGCTCTCATTCTGCGTAATTTTTTCATCTGAGAAAAGTGCTCGCAGAGACTAATTACTAAGGTGGATATGACTGTCTGAAATGGAAGTGAATCGCGGATGATGAATTCTCACACAGGGATCGATAAACGAAGCCAGCTAAACTCCAAAAAGCTTCATCGATGGGTTTTCTCTAGGTCGTTTGCTGAAAGTATTTTCCACTCCGATGTGTTTTCAGCCGTTCCAGAGTCTCCATCGACTACCATTGAAGCATCAACTGTTCCCACCACGAAGGCAAGGACTGAGGCAGCGACTGCGCCAAAAACTGAGACAACGACCGCGGCAAAGACTGAACCAACGACTCCGCCAAAGACTGAAGCAGAGACTGAGGCGACGACTGAGCCGAAGACTGAAGCACCGACTCCACCAAAGGCTGAAGCAGGGACTGAGGCAGAGAAAGAGGCACCGACTGGGCCGAAGACTGAAGCACCGACTCCACCAAAGGCTGAAGCAGGGACTGAGGCAGAGAAAGAGGCACCGACTGGGCCGAAGACTGAAGCACCGACTCCACCAAAGGCTGAAGCAGGGACTGAGGCAGAGAAAGAGGCACCGACTGGGCCGAAGACTGAAGCACCGACTCCACCAAAGGCTGAAGCAGGGACTGAGGCAGAGAAAGAGGCACCGACTGGGCCGAAGACTGAAGCACCGACTCCACCAAAGGCTGAAGCAGGGACTGAGGCAGAGAAAGAGGCACCGACTGGGCCGAAGACTGAAGCACCGACTCCACCAAAGGCTGAAGCAGGGACTGAGGCAGAGAAAGAGGCACCGACTGGGCCGAAGACTGAAGCACCGACTCCACCAAAGGCTGAAGCAGGGACTGAGGCAGAGAAAGAGGCACCGACTGGGCCGAAGACTGAAGCACCGACTCCACCAAAGGCTGAAGCAGGGACTGAGGCAGAGAAAGAGGCACCGACTGGGCCGAAGACTGAAGCACCGACTCCACCAAAGGCTGAAGCAGGGACTGAGGCAGAGAAAGAGGCACCGACTGGGCCGAAGACTGAAGCACCGACTCCACCAAAGGCTGAAGCAGGGACTGAGGCAGAGAAAGAGGCACCGACTGGG
>JPKZ01000272.1:704773-723865 GCA_000803305.1 Toxocara canis | reverse complement strand
AGAAAGAGGCACCGACTGGGGGGAAGGGGGAGGCACCGACTCCGCCAAAGGCTGGAGCAGAGACTGAGGCAGGGAAAGAGACACCGACTGGGGGGAAGAGTGAGGCACCGACTCCGCCAAAGGCTGAAGCAGAGACTGAGGCTGAGAGAGAGGCACCGACTGGGGGGAAGGGTGAGGCACCGACTCCACCAAAGGCTGAAGCAGGGACTGAGGCAGAGAAAGAGGCACCGACTGGGGGGAAGGGTGAGGCACCGACTCCGCCAAAGGCTGGAGCAGAGACTGAGGCAGAGAAAGAGACACCGACTGGGGGGGAAGAGTGAGGCACCGACTCCGCCAAAGGCTGGAGCAGAGACTGAGGCAGAGAAAGAGACACCGACTGGGGGGGAAGAGTGAGGCACCGACTCCGCCAAAGGCTGGAGCAGAGACTGAGGCAGAGAAAGAGACACCGACTGGGGGGGAAGAGTGAGGCACCGACTCCGCCAAAGGCTGGAGCAGAGACTGAGGCAGAGAAAGAGACACCGACTGGGGGGGAAGAGTGAGGCACCGACTCCGCCAAAGGCTGGAGCAGAGACTGAGGCAGAGAAAGAGACACCGACTGGGGGGGAAGAGTGAGGCACCGACTCCGCCAAAGGCTGGAGCAGAGACTGAGGCAGAGAAAGAGACACCGACTGGGGGGGAAGAGTGAGGCACCGACTCCGCCAAAGGCTGGAGCAGAGACTGAGGCAGAGAAAGAGACACCGACTGGGGGGGAAGAGTGAGGCACCGACTCCGCCAAAGGCTGAAGCAGAGACTGAGGCAAAGGGAGAGGCACCCACACCGCCAAAGGCTGAGGCAGAGACTGAGGTGAAGAAAGAGGCACCGACTGGGGGGGAGAGTGAGGCACCGGCTCCGCCAAAGGCTGAAGCAGAGACTGAGGCAAAGGAAGAGGCGCCGACTCCGCCAAAGGCTGGAAGGTCGGCTTATAGCTTCTATAAGTCCACCTTGTCGTCTCAATGTAGAGGAATTTTTGCGAAAACAAATTCGTCGAGGCACCCACTAATCAAATGCTCACGCTTACTTTGAGGGCTTTTATGCTGGAAAGTGTGCAACAAGTATAAAAAAACAATAGAAAAATATTGATGTCGGCTGTTATAACGAAAATCTGTGGCCTTAGCAAATCGAGAACAAGGCGCACATGCATATTTACACTGTGCTGGTCTTGTACTCGACACACGCGCCTCAGAGGTCGCAGAACACCTGCACCGCATGCACGATCGTAACGAGTGCGTCTTACGCTTTCGATCTGCTGCAAGTCCTGAATTCTTCAGTTCCGTATGAAGTGGGAAATTCCTGAAACGATCATGCAGTCACCCTGTGATCATGTTTGCAAAAAGTTTTTCAGCAGTTCATGTTCCGCGTTAACGGTCAATGATAAAAACGGTCACGCACCGGTCACCATGACCGTTTTCCACATGTTCGTACTAGTGCATTCAAGGAAAGCATAAAAGCTGACGGCCGTTTTGGATTACGTATTGCTCTTCTTTATAACTACGGAAAGTTCCACTAATACTTTAAGCTCACACACGTGCTTTTGCAAACGCAAATTGAATAAAACTCACAATAACTATTGTGTTTTCCTCATACCAATAAGATCTGGATTTTCTCGATTAGTACTCCTTCCTTCAATTTCTGTTCATAAATTGAGCCTTCAAACTGCTCCGATATTCAATTGCACGCATGGCGAATTTCTGGAAGAGAAAAGACCAATTTTTCAGATCTGGTAAAAGAGTGCTGCGTTAACAGATCCACCTGTCGGGCACATATCGGTTTTTTTTCACCGACCAATGGACCACCTTTCAACTGGGCCTGGACAGATGGCACCAAGGTAAATCGAATATTTTTTCCTCTTCTTTTTTTGGCTTCTTGCTACTCGATCTCCAGTAACAAGCTGCAGAACGCGTTTGTGCTAATACGTCTTTGTAAATGTGCTCAACAGACCAACCGCTTTCGCAAAGTCCCATTGAACAGTGAGATTTTAGCAGAAGAGAGCACAACTGCAATTATTATTTGTTTCTCTTCGCAATTTTCCACGACTCCTTTTGAGACGACAATTAGCTTCTTGGACACTGATGCGCGTATAGCTTCTTTCGTGGCTCGCGAATTGCGTATAACTTGATTCTACAATGTTGACGTACGCATCGAATTGCCAGTTCCAACTTCAATAGGTCTCGAGTTGAAACTGGGGAATGGTCAGACCGACAAATACATGCATGCAACATTGCCCACTTGCCCACTTTTACAGTTCCATCAGCTATATCCCTTTGGTTTCGTAAACGGCAAATAAATTCGAAAAGTTTCATTCACACTTTACCTCAATGGGTCGTCGCTCGTAAAAACCTTCTGAAATCTCGTTCGCCCCAGTTTCGTCGGTAGCGAGTTGCGTCTGAACGTTTTGGGGCATTTAGGCGCCCGTACTTCCTAGACAAGGTCGCCTGCACATGGATTATGCGTGGCAAATTTCTCAACACGTACCTGACCGCAGCATCAGTTTGAACTAACAGTGGAACACCCGATGGCCTATTACGTCTGAGCCAAGATTATTCCGGGTCTGTTAAATCTGAGTTCAACAATTCAGAAATATTAGGTTCAATAATATCGCTAGATTAATACGTTATGGAATTAAAAGAGTAGTCCTGGACCAACCAGTAAGCCAGAAAAAATGAGTATTTCTGATTGTGGAGAGAGGTGTGCAGAGCTCCAAACTTCTCATTACGCGCAAAGAATTTCCTGCTGTTTTATGCGCAGAGGTGTTGTGTTATTTTGATGCGCACCTCTTTAGAAGCGATTGCATGACGCACGCACTTATGAGGGAAATATGTGGTGATAGAGAAAATTTTGCACTATTGAAGGCATTTGTCGTGATTGCATTGCAGTCATATTTTTGCAGCTGAAATATCTTCCAATTGAGGGCGGTGGAAGGCCGAACGCGCGGTGTGGCGAAATCGTTGTGGATAACAAGGAAATGCAAAAATATTTGAGCAGCTCTTCGTGCCGCAATGCAAGAGAATTGTTTATATGCAAGAGACGAGTCTCACGAAACCGGTCGGCCGAAAGAAAATCTATTTCATCACCAAAAACGCTGTCCACATAAAAATTATTTTGCAAAACATCAATTTTTATTTGGCTTCAAATAAATGGCGTTGACTGAGAAAACGAAGAGCCTTCCTAAACGTACCGTTTTCTATAGAACGACGGGCGGGAATGCTTGTAACGAAGATGACGCAACTTACGACTCGGCGAGTCGCCTATGAATTAAGTCAGTTTCGTGAACTGCTCGTATAGGATTCAAAAAAAAAAAGAAAAACCAAATGTTATCGCGGCCGACCGCTTGTACAAGTTCTCAAAAGAAAGTTTGCGTCCCTCCAACTTGTTCGACCAGATATGCAATGGGACCGTTTGATAAACGCATAATTTCCCATTTATTGCGTGTAACAGCACTCGAATCAATAAAACATATCCGGTACCTATCGCTATCGTCGGGCCCTTCTTCCTTTGTCGAAAACAGCTCCCTGCATAGCATTATTTCACTGCCCATATCGATTTCAATCAAGCTTATCGTGGGGCATTTTCAAATGCTATAAAATTTCGGTAGAGATTACTCTGTGAAACAATTACCCAGAGTTTTGAACTAATGCTCGGGGACAGATTTCCTTTTTTTACCCTAAAAAATGCTTTTCCTTTTCCTTTATTCGCTTCAGCAACATTGAGATGTAAAAGACGCATCATAACGACGTCGGGTGTATGCGAATGTCTTTCTGTACCTGTCATTGTGGCAGTCTCAACCCAAAAAACGATTGAAGCTGCAACCACCAGAGTTGCTAGTTATGTATAGTGTATAGCTAAGGATGATCTGCTTCACCTAATTGCAAAACAGTTTAGTCATCCTGGGATAGCCCCTAAACGAGATGAAACAACTGCGTGCAATCCAAGCGGGTTATGCGGGTTACGTATTTCGTTAGGTCGCAGAAATGAACGGCCATATCGCGTGCGCTTGCATATTCATCAAAAACGCTACCTATCTGGCTTCGTTATTTTTCTTTGTAGAAAATTGTTTATGGATGTGCTCCTGCTAGAATCGCAGTTCAAAGGTGGATATTTGGCTGAATTCGAAGGATCACTGTTTGCTACGTACACCATAGCTATAAACTATAAATATGCACTTCTGCAGTAATATGCCAAACAGTACCGCAAGTGTTACTATTTTGCCACAAGTAGCACAATGATATACCGTAATGTCATGTTTCCTTCCTTCGGTCACTTTTGCAATATAATAGAAAGATGGTTGGTGTTAGCGCTGTGTGGTGAAGAGCGCTCTTCTTGAAGGAACGAGACCAGTGCAACGATTTTACAGTTTCGTTTTAAATGTTTAATATAGAATATAGAGCAGTGTTATTGCACAAAGCGGAACCAACAGAGATACGCTGTGACAAAGAATGTCGCGAGAAAAATTCACAGAGCGTTTTTTGCTAAACAAAAGAGGGCGATGACAAAACGAGAATTCACACGAGTACACTCAGACAGTTCGCGTTTCAAATGCTAAACGATAGTATTTTTCACAACGGATGCTACGAATTCGAGCAAACTCATAACAAGAACGCCATGGAATACGGCATCTAGTTGTCGAAAACGAGGCATGACTGAGAGGGTTGTTTTGTTGGTGCTAATCATGCTCTCTGACAATTTTGTTTCGGCGCAAAGTATGTTTGTCTTTTCATCACTCCGCATTTTTCTTTTTTTTTTGCCTCAGTTTTTCACCTTTTTTCTCATGTTTTCTTTTGGTTCTCAGTGGTACTTTTATCAAAACAGTCTTAACACTTAGAAATTGTGGTGGAACCTTTAAACAGTAAAATTCAAACGGAACGCACAAACAAACTCACCAATATTTAATTCGCAATTCAATTGCTGCCTTTTTTGCATTTTTGATCATATATCTTCTTGATTTATATAGTTATTTCTCAACGCAACCTTCATAAATGAAGACGAATGAAAAAAATGATTGAGTTTTTTCTTCAGTTTTATAGATTCTCTTTTTAACAGGTTGTGGTCATTGGCGCTCGTATAACCGATGGTGCTATCGAGTGAGTGAAAATCGAGCGTCATTGCGATTTCAGCATTTTAAGCGTTTGCTCTCATTCATTTTCGGCATATAACTCTGCAACCATAAGTTCTTTCTTTACAAATCATTGCTTTCATTACAGGCTCGCCGCATCTGCCAAACCAATAGTCAAATCTCTTGCAGCATTATTTCGACGTTTGGTTCACGTTCACGAACTGAACGCTTCTGTCGAAATACTTAGAAAATAAGTGAATGGCGTGCTCTGATCAGAAGCATGTTCATTTTATTGAAATCGCCTTTTTTCTAAGTATGATAAATACTGTAATACACTCTAAATTTGAGCTCAAATACTACAGAAGAAATTTGAGCATTTTCATTTGCCTCATCGACAATATTTTCCCTATGCACTCACCAATTGACAAGCTTGATTGTCTGGTTGTGAAAGTAGTGACTTCTTGCCAAGCTCTGATAACTCTTATGTTCATTTGGAACGAGTTTCATTAGCATCTTTTGCAGAGGTTCATCGAAGAAGTGAACTGGTTTCAAGCTGAGCGAAATTGCCTACTTTTAGGCGGTCATGTTGCTTCAATGGACAACGAGAATGAGGAACGCTTTGTATTAGGTAACAGACTCTACCACTAGTAATGCTATGCACTAGTTATTTAATTGCTTCTAGCTTTACAACCAAAATTTATGAATTCAATTACGTTTTCTATTGTGCTTTTTATGGTAACTTCACCATTACCTGTGTTCTCCTAGGCAGGCGAATGAGAGTCAAATTGCTCTACCTTACTTGTAACAAACATAGCAAGCCTTTGCTCACTTGCTCAATAGTTTCCAAATGCAATGCACTAACTGTGTGGCCTTTTCACCTTCACAAGTGGAGAAAAGAATATTTGGACACAAAAACAAGCGATTAAACATATTAACGATAGAAGCACAATTATCATGACGAGATTTAAGAGCAGCTTAACACAATCACATTGAAAAATGTTATTGCCAAGATTACTTTTTTCTCTATTTTCAGTGTGTTATAAATTGCTAAGGCCTCAGGCTGCTGGTAGAAGACTTGTGCGAAATCCTCGCTTCGATATTTGCCTGTTTACCCTGATTGCGTTTTACTTATTTTGGCTAAATACACGTTTTATTTTAGGCTGCATTAACGTTCAGTTGAATTTAAGAAATTACATTTGTTACGATAACAAACCATTCGGTTCAAGTACTGGTCTGACAAACCATTTAATGTCGCTGTGGTTGAATGAAACGGCAACTAAACGTCCTATTTCCAAAGCTTATTCGACGATGTAAGATTCGATTAGATTCGGAAATTGACGATATTTTTGCTCAGTTACTGAAATTCGCTCAACAGATGTGCTTTCATTTAGCCATCTCATTACCATGTGATCTCCATAGTTCATCGAAAAGTTATTTTTTCACTGAAACAAATTGTAGAGTTACTACAGCCGCTGGTTGGTAATTTTGGTCGCTACTATATGCCCCGCCATCCGTGGATCGGCTTCAAATTACCCGACCAACAAATCGATTGGATTGATGACCAACAATACAATGTTCGTTTCTTACAAAAGCAAAAGTTGAAAATTTTCTCGCTTCCTTTCGACCTTATACGCTTCGTTCGTCTATGTGGAGCGATGTTAATACAGCACCTCAGAACGACTAGAAATTCAAAATAAATTGTTTTCGTTTAGACAGGTGAACGTGCATTTCTCTGTCGTATTGTTATTTGGTAAGATACTGTGAACTCCGCAGATCGTATAATCGTATTATTTTTCATTCCAAACACCCTAAATATACGAAAGATTTTCTAGCAGGTTTTCTTTCAGCAGAGCTGAGCCACATTTCTTAATTTCCTCTATCAAAGTGTGTCCTACAACTCGAACAGAATAGCGGTAGAAATATTTAAAAACATTCAGAAACTGAACGCCTTCCTTTTTTGCCGTTTGTTTCTTCCTTCGCGAGTTAAGCGACAGAACTGCCGTATTAAATTTTGTATTCCATCACTCCTGGGATGAACTGAAACGCTCGAGTTCTTACATAAACTACTAATTATCTTAGCTTCTTTGCAGTCTTCCTTTGTATTAAGTAGTGCGTGGCAACAACATTTCAGCAGCAGTAGTGAAATTCTCCAAATTTTCGTCCCTTCTCTTCTTTCACTTCGTTATGCAAATTAACGCAGAAAAGGTGATGAAATGGAACTTTATTATTTAAATGATCCATTTCTGTTATTAGTTTTCCCACTTAAAAGCTTAACGGCTTAAGGTTAACTACGGATACGGGAACGAAGATGTGCTTCTCGTATCACCCAACGAACCGTGCTATGCATATCAGTTGTTTTTCGAACAACATTGGCCGATAGTGCCACCAACAGCAAAACGGCACATATGCTTCTGCACGGAGGTTGCCGACTCATACGTGTGCAAACGAGCTCCAGAAGGTCAGAAGCTTTTTTAGAGAGCACAGTTTTCAAAGGGATGGTATAGTCAGAAACAATCTCAGCATAATGATGGCACCCATGTCTCCATGAATTTCATCTGATCGGCTGCTTACATGATTGCCGGTCGAACCAGCGAACGAAAAAGGATTGTTTTAATGATTGTAACGAAGCTATTTTAACATCAAGCAGATGAAGGGGAACACTGGGAACTATAAAAAGATTTCATAAGCAGCTACTGAAAAAAATGAAACACTTCCTAAAATTTCTCAAATGAAAGGTCATATAAAGTAAAATTTATAGGCGTAGACTGCTTTAATTGTGTTTACAAACCATTAAACGCCATGACTTATGCATAATTTTGCGTTTTTTGGACAAAACACATATTTTTGGCCAAAAAAGAATGACCTACGTATCCCGGCTTGGGGATAGCTTTGCACAAGTTTTGATCCTTAAAGACCAAAAGATAGAAAATGAGGAAATGGGAAGGGGTCATAAAGGGGTCATAAAGGGGTCATAAGTTTTCATGTGCGTTTTTTGTTCATAAGACAAATTTGAATCAGCCTCACTACAAATATTGTCATTGTCAAAACAACGAAAATGGCACCAGATCAACCTATCAAAATTTTCATTTAGTATATTGAATGGGAACGACCATTCGTTTCAGCACTAACGTCATCTGCCACATCGATTTCAACTCCAGCAACAACAACCACTTCCACCATCATTAGCCGCTCGTCAACCCAAACTATGTCACAACAGCCGTTTATTTCCACTGGTACCGCTAGTGCTAGCACCAGTACCCCTACTACGACTACTACCAGCATCACAATTAGCGCCTCTAGTACTAGTACCGCTATCACTACCAATGATGCCAATGCTGCTACCGGCACAGTCACATCCAGTAGTAGTGCAAGCACTTCTTCATCTGCCAATAATACCACCAACACTTCAATTCATGCAACGATTACCACTGCCAAATAGTATTTTAAGTGAGCCTTACAGAATGCTATACGCCAACGCTATACGTCAGAATGCTATTAGCCGGTTTACAGCAGCGATGCAGAAGTGAACAACGGCTGGAGTGGAATTCAAAGTTTCTTGTTTCCTGTTCCTCGATCAACATACAAATTCAGTAAGAGTCCCGACATGATCAGTTCGTCTTCAATGAACACTTTAAATGGCACTGACTGAGCTAGTTTTCAAAGTTTTACCGTCTGTCTTGTTTGAGACTCCTTGGATCGCTGGCCACATGCACACCTTCGTTTCCGAACTGGAAAAAACCAGCTAGCACCATCGATGGAATGAATTTGTGGATAAAAAGCCGCGCGCACTCGAGATCATTTGCACCATGCAAATGTTTCCTATATCTGCTGAATTAGTTATTCACAAATTTCATATGTTTGGAAGTGCTCTGTTTTAATGTAATAAATTTCTTAACAAACAACCGTGTTGCTATTACTGAAATGAGCTGTTGAACAGCAAGTGGCTGTGTAATAACGAATTGTTGTGGAATCAGTGGGATGAAACGAGTATCCCGTTATGCGCAATATGCAACTCCAAATGCAATCACATTGCCAAAAATGATCTCAGCCGCAGAAATGCAATTTGTCAATTGGATATTTGTAATTTGCAAAAAACTATAATCACAGACGTCTAACAGACTAAAACAGTAAGTTAACATGAAATGCCACACAAAGCAACGGCAAATTGTCTCAGCAGTGTGCTGTTCCTTTGAGTTACCGAATGTACGTGTAAAGTTCATCGGTGAACTAAAGGGACAAAATCGAAGAGGAAACCTAGGACAAAGAGAGAGGAACGAAAACGTAACACCTTAGACTCTATTTGATGTGATTCTTTTGACTGGATGCATTATGAACAATTCAATTCCTGAATTCATTCAGTAAGAAACAATCAAATCAAAGGTGTAATCAACTATTGCACTCGCATTGCTTTGCATTACATCATGCAAAAGTTTGGCTCGTTTTCGATCTTCTAGAGCATTTTGGCCCTTCTTTCACCCTCCCAAAGTTCAGCACAGACGGAAAAAACTTCCATCATCCAATTTGAATTTCCATCTACGACTTTGATACTTGGGACATGTCATCTTTGCCTAACTAGAATAAGACGGCTTCTGATCATTATCTTCGATAACTATAACAGCACTTGCCGAATCGCCGAGGGTATGTTTAGTGTTCGCATGTGGAACAGCTGTCGCATATACCGGTTATCGCGTTGTTTCATAGGTGCATCAAATTGTTCTCATCAGTCGTATTCTCTCTTACAATCTCTATCCTTCATTACCCTGCATGTGCGTGCAGTAACGAAGCATTGTTATGCACTGGCACGTAATACGCCATATGATTCGACCCAATTTTGTGAGGGTTTTATTATCGATGTGTGACCCCTAGGAATAGGCGGCATTTAGGAGCGACATAAAAGGCGAATCTGTGAGCAGTGTGAAACATTGGTGGGTACCGTTTTCAAGGATGGACAATGCCTACGTCGAGAAGGATACCGACGAGCGTCGGTTAGTGCTGGTGCTAACAGAATTTTCAAGCGTTTTGATTTATATCACTTCATGTAGAAATGCCAGCTCGTCGGTTAGTGCTGGTGCTAACAGAATTTTCAAGGGTTTTGATTTATATCACTTCATGTAGAAATGCCACTGATATTTTAAAATATACTTCTTTAATTCGCTGTACTAAACGCCCTTTCCGCAAACGTAGTAAACCATTCAGCAAATGAACGATTAAATCGCACTCGTAACTCTAACTTTGCTCGCTAATTGCACAAAGACACTTTTCGGATGCCTATGACACATGAAACTAAAAAATTTTATGGTGAATCGACAATGATTTTATATTATGGAGGCATGCCGCTGGATGTGTGCGTTTCGAAGATTTCATGAAATCTAAGGGAGTGATTGTAAAAAAGTAGCGAATTCGACGCATATACCTCGTTAGGTGCATAATAGATTTCACTGAAGTCAAGAAAACAGTGCATATTTTTGCATTGACAATTCCCCATATTATTGCAACCAAATCGTGGCAAAAGAGCAGTTATCATCGAGCGAACTTCACCTTAAGTCTCGATTATCACTTTGGTTTCGACCTTGCTTGTCTTTAAATCAATTACAGTTTATTGGTGTGCTTGAGCGGCCGTGCGATTTGCTCGAAAGATTTTCTCATAATTTGCATGAATTCAACAAGGACATAAAATGCGCTCATTGTTTCTTTCACTAGATAAAAATTTGTAATTTAAGCTCGTTTTTCGAGTTCGACATTCATGTTTAAGGCAGATGCGTCGAATCGCCATTGTAGCCGTTTCGATTTCAATGACAGCAATTGTAATGGCTATCATAACGATTCCTGTTCTCTATAGCTATGTATACGATCTGCAAAGCCGTGTAGTCGATGAAACTACCTTCTGTCGGGTATACTTTTCATTAATTGTGGTGCATCCTAAATTTCAAATGGGCTTAATTTCAGTTTGTTTTTAAATTTCAGAAGAAGAATTCGAAACTCGTATCGTTGTGGAAGTTTCTGAAGTGCAACGAAAATCAAAACGGCTGGTCTAGTAGACTGTCCCTCGCTAACTTAACAAATTAATACTTCCATTTCTTTCCACGAAATGATGTGAAATAATATGAAGGGAAGAGACGGATTTTACGAAAAATATCGGCATTATTCTTTTGCACTCCTCTCTTTACAGTTGTTATCACTGTGCCGACGATGACGAAAACTTTTCAATGCACTGCCACAGATGTGACACATTCAGTGCGCTGATGTGGTTTTGGTATGTAAGTAGGATCATATGAAACGTCATCGCGTGAGGGACGTTTTAAACAAGCATACAAATGACAAACTCCTGTGGAAAAAGAAAAAAGGCAGACATATTCTTGTGGAAAAAAAAACAAAGAATAAATTGTTGTGGGAAATAAAAAGTCACAAATGGGCTGAGAAAAATCAACTATGACAAATTGAATACATATAGCAATTGAAAATATTTCGGCAAATTTCCGAAGTTATCACATTTTTAGATGACCTCTCGTGATATGTGGCACGAGATGTTCGCCCTACAAAAGCTGCAGCCAATCCGACAGAAGAGGGCGTGGCTATTCGGGCAGTGGGTTCCAGAAGGTGGAGCCGGAGGTGGAGCCGCCGGTTACGGTGCGCCTGAGGTGGATTTGTTTTACTTGTTAATGTCATACATAACGTGGTTCTAGCGAATGAAACCAATGATCGCAGTCGAAACTGAAAATTCTCAACCGCTTTCAGTGTTATTCCGCCCGTAACAATCATTGTTTTCGTTCATTTTTCCCTTCTATAGGAACCTGAAATTTTCAGCAAAAAACTTGTATTTTGAACGTTCGCTATCAAATGTGGCTTTTTCCCTCCGTTGACAATCGCCGGCCAGAGCGTATATCTGCCAAATGTGGAATTAGCGAAGCCACTTGCAAACTGAGACATCTCGGGCAATCTGTTCATATCATACAGATTTCTTGGCACCTAATGTTTAAATTTGGCATCATCCTTGCAGGTTGCTATTCTGCTTTTCCACTTCTTTTGTTGCAGCCATCATCATATTCGCCACCGGCTGAAGGCAATCCCTTTCGACAACGCGAAAGCACTAGTGATGGTTCCAGTTGTTGCAACTGTCATCAGGGTCCTGTTGGAGCACCTGGAGAGCCGGGCGACGACGGTAAAGATGGAAAGGATGGAGCCCCTGGCAAGGTTGGTATTGTGAGTGGGTGTCGTTCCGTGTGGTTCGTATGGATAATGGGATATAGAAAATTTACATTCATGGCTACAGAAGTAAAAGGGCAATGACCGTTGTTGTATGGGGAACATCGCTATGTTGCTATGCCAGTTTTAACCTCTCTGTATATTAGGATGGAAAGCCCGGAAAAGATGGAGGCATAAAGGCATCCGATGGTATCGTCAACGAACCGTGCATCATCTGTCCGTCTGGACCACCTGGCCTTCCAGGACCGCCAGGAAGCAAGGGACCTCAAGGACCACGCGGAGCCACCGGATTCAGCGGAGTGGATGGTATGTTTCGCTTGCAACCGCCATTCTACTAGCGGAAACTGTGTATGATCTCGATTCGGTATGACGCTTTTGATTGCGAAGAAACCATCGTAGCGTAAAAGCGGGCAAGACTTTCAATTACAGGCAAGAGAGGCGAGCAGGGAATGGTCGGTCCACCGGGTCCGATGGGAGCGCCAGGACCAGAAGGAACACAGGGCAAAAGGGGGGAGGTAAGTTGTGCCAAACAATACCTAATCCATCAAAGCAGAGCACAACTAACACGGCTGAAATAAAGTAGGAAGTATTTTGAACTTTGCGGATAACCAAGTCATCAAAAAAGAACCCCTCTGAGGAAATTGCTGGACAACCTCAGAGTTCAGCTCTCTTCTCGCTGTTTCCCATCAGCTTATGAAAATGAGAATCATTTCACCTTCGTTATTTCAATAGCGCCCAAACAGCGCAGTGCACGTTAAGCCTTCATTAGAAGCGGACAGACCGCTATTTTTCTATCTCCTTTGAAGGCTCTGTTGTAGTCCCACCGTTGTGCTGATAAATCATGCTGTTTCCATTTTTCGAAGCTCAAGTAGTCTGCACAATACACAATGAATCCATTTTATAGGATGGCAAAGTCATAGAAATTGAAGGACCGGCAGGACGGCCAGGAAAGCCAGGACCACCAGGAAAGAAGGGCATTCCGGGCTACAAAGGAGTGCCCGGACAAAGCATTCCCGGCCCACAAGGCCCACCAGGAGATGTAAGTAATTCTGTTGTGGCCGAATTTCTAAGCGCAAAAAATTCTTTCCAAAAGACTTTCAAATTCGGAAGAATAACAATTGCTTTGAACCGACTCCTTCGTATCATTGGTGAACAGCTCGGATTACTTCATGATTTTCTTCAAGCCTTTTTTTGACTGAGAAAACACCGGACATTCATTATTCATTGCAGCCTGGATCGCCCGGCCGCGATGGAAAGAAAGGACCCCCGGGGCCACCCGGACCTCTCGGATCAAGAGGTATTTTAACATGTATATAAACATTGGATATTTGAGGAAAGCTAAATCTTTTAACAAAAACATGGCTTTTCGATTCCTTTCAGAAAGGCGATATTAATGCAATTATATTTTTGTTTCTGTCGAGCAAGAAATCTGGAGCGTAAAAAAACGAAAGATTTAAAAAGCCCAAAAGCCAAGTAAACGGTAGCACTTGTTGAAGACCGAGCTAGAACAGTTATAAAGCAGATTTCTTGGCTTTAAGCAGCAATCAGGTAAAAGTTACGGCTATTGATAGAAATACATGTTGCATAGCTGGCTAGCAATAACGGAACGCTACATTTTCATATACGGGCATGTAGCCGAGGTGCAACAATTTGTATTAGGCTAGCGTCTCGATATTCAAATAACGTCAAATAACACCAGCAAAAATGAAAACATTATCGGTGTCCTCGCAACAAATCGTCCAAAAAAATTCAAAATCTAGAAATGGTCCTTCAAAGGGTGACTGAGGACGTTTGCGCATTAATATTTCTCAAGATGCTGCCTCAAGTATCACATAAAATGTTTGTACACTGTCTTTGATCAGTGCTTGCTGTTTCGAAACTAATAAAGGTATCGAATGCGAACATAACATCCAACAAACATAAATCAGAATAAAAGGTATCGAGCCGACAAAGAAAAATTCAGTTAAGGTGCTATTGGGTCAACAATGACTCTCTTTACTTATCACAATGATGAGCGTCATCTCGAAACTTATCAAGCATAAGGCGGCTATACAGCATGCAGTGAGTGTCCCATGAATCAAATTCAAAAGAATGAATCGTTTCGAGATGTGCATGCATTTATAGTGATCATACACTCTCATACAAACGAAAGCTTTATTCAGAGATTATCGGAAAAAAATAAACACAAATATGGCATGAAATATAGTGGACGTTAGAGTGGGAATGTTAAACAGGATTGTACAGCTGAATAAGTGATCGCATTTGACCTCCGAAGAGAAATGAATTGCAAAAAAAAATTGCCTTTGTTCAGCACATTACTTGAGGAAACCCGAACGAGCACAGTCACTAAAAGATGGAAAGAGTGGAAATCGACTTTGAAGGCCAACATACCATTAGAAACTCATCGATCAAAATCTTAGCCGCACTGCCGACTATGAAGCAAATGAAAGCTGGACCGACTTCATAAACCATTCTTTTTAGTCTATAACACCCGATATGGATTCTAAGGACCCAACGGTGATGACAGAATCCCCTCCCCCCTTTCCGTTATTCTGCTTACGATAGCACAACGATGTCACATTTGAAATCTTCACCTACGAACCTCACTAGAGCACTTACACTGCAGAGGCTTTTACCATCAGACAGCCAAATGCGCACTATTTTCATATATCGTTGCAAGCGAAGAACACATTTCAAGAGCTGGCTTTAACGCCCACTTATCACCCAAGCTATCTGGTAGCCTGAAGATGCCGCATCAGTCAACACGACGAATACTCATTTGGCACGACCAAGCTGTGAAGTGGTCAACTCAGCAGCCGCTCGGCGAGTTTAAGAGAGTAGTTAAGTAGGCGAAATCTCGTAACCAACCCCTATGATCCCGAATGACAAAACCTGCCTACAAGTAAACCAATATCAATAACTACAATATGCATGCAGGTATCCAGTATCGAAGATGCAGGAAGCAATTTAGCGTTCGCTGCAAAACGAAACGAACAAAACATACGGGAAACAGAAATACTGCCATTACAAATTTGCCAATATCAATGGTCAACAGCAAATAATGAACACAAATGAACCTTTCAGCTAAAGACACAACTTTGCTAGTATGTTGGTAATGCTATACGACCACACTGATGAGAGAACACCAATGAACTCGAGTCGGACAGACCCTCACCGCCCAACCCCTATTTCATCTCAGCCGATAAAAAATACTTCTGCTATGCCTCCGTCATCATCATCGGCACCCTATATCAACTTAGAATACAGAACTTGTCATGAAAAATGCAAAAAAAAAGAAACGGATCGGAATTCTTACATGAACTTTTACAGTTCTCTCACTCTATTTATATTAGTATAATACCGAAATATGAATCTTTTGTTCATGTTCTTGAAGCGATGTATTACGCTCCTATTGAAAACGACTAAATTTTTATACTAATGCATGCATGAGCAAATGATGCCGTTAATGAAGCAATCAGTTATCGCGCAACTAGTGCACATCGACACATCGATTCATCACAAACAAAACAAACGCTCTAAGAAATAACAATAAACGTTTGTTTCACGTTACTTCCTCGATCAAAGGTATTTCATAGCGTACACATGCATATACGATCGAAGAACACTTCTAAGCAAAACGTTAACAATTCTAATTTTATTTGAAACTCTTCTAAAGAAAGACCGTATTACCATTGTTGAGTGAGAAATAAAAGATTTGTTCTTCGACAGCTAATGACAAAAAGTGAGAGAAAATGCAAAAAGAAGGCTAGTGAGATTTAAAAAAAAATGCACAGAACTGCACTACTGGGGTTTATATTTACAATCTCTTCCTGTCGACATGTTTCCGTATCCACGGGTGTTGCATTACGCCCTTCAACGAAAGCCGCTCCTCTGGTCGCCTTCGCAGTAACTGCAACACATTAGCTTTCGTAACATTTAAGCATATTTACAATCACAGAGCGTCATCGCTGGCAAAATAAAACGCATCGGTTTCGTACACCGTCATCTCTTTCAAAAGCATGTTTAAATTGTTGTCCGTACCCAACGTCACTTATCCGTACTTTCCCGTGCGTCCACTCAAGCCTGTTACACCGTTGACACATTCTTTGTTCTTGCTGAACCTGCACGCTTCCGAATGTGGGCCTGCACAAATGTTTGTTAAAATTTTATTATACACTCACTTCTTCATCTAATCGTTATCGTAGTTCTAACTGAACTGAATGTTTTCACTACGTGCAGCAAACTTTTCCTGCGACTATAAGCACTACGCTGATAGCATTCGGCTGCATCACCATCATTCGCTGAACAGAGGCATGGGCCAAAAATCTGGCAGAATCGTTGCCTATAAATGAACCGCATCATGGCACATGCCCTTTTCGTAATGTTCCCCTAGCGAAACAAAATTGCTGAGCAATCAAACAGGAACCAGCACATGCAATGTTACATTGCTCTTCTTAAAATGACTGAGGCACGCTGTTTTCTTCTTTTGAAATTACCTGCAAAGTAAAAAAGGTTTACTGAGGAAACTGCCGCATTGAACAGAACGTTTTTGCACCAGCACACAAGACTGCTATTGCTGCTTCTGGAGCAAAACAATTTTTGCAAAGGAACATTTCCATCCCAGAACTCGCTGGCAGCAAAACGGTATTACTAAAACTCAACTACGGCAGCACTCAGAAGTTGCATAACGGAATTACCTTTGAAATGAGGTCGCGTGCATCGCCAGACACGTATGGTGGGAAATCGTATCGCACCTTCAGTATCAGCTTGTACGTCTCTGAGCTGGTCTTACTTTCAAATGGTGGCCGACCCACCAGGAATTCGTAACACAACACTCCTAGAGACCATAGGTCTACCTGCAGTAAACATGAACAAAAGTTCACCGTCCAACCTCAGTTATAATACGTGGGATCTCCGAAACGTCTTTGACGGAGTGTGTAATTGAGGAAAGCACAATATTTGGAACAGCGGCCATGAACATGAATTCTTTTTGTAGATACTTTTGATGTTTAGGCGGCGGGAGAGGAGGGAGGAGGCTAAGTGAAATGATAACCGCGATTATTCCATAGCCTTGCACCGCGTAGTCCTTGCATCATAGCTCTCATCCATCACTGTCCTTCTCGTCAAGGATCCGACGAATCTCTACCGCCTGATGAGGTCCACACTAACGATTGTCAGCTATTCATACACCAACCCTACTGATAGAAAGAACGGCAGCGTCCGTCAGGTAACTGACCGACCCCACACGCACTGCTTCATGAAAACAAAGAAAGGGAATAACCTTCTCGTCGTGGTCGTGCCCTTGAATCATCTCCGGCGGCAGATAATCTAGTGTTCCACACATAGTCGCTCTTCTGGAAAATATAACGTATCTAGACGACTACAAGAAAGCAATATAAAAAGCACCATTGATAACGCATGAACGGATTTGATAAGCTCTCGAAACCCGATCTCTTTCGCTTCACACCCACGTCGAATAGCGCCGACCGGAACGCTTTGTAAAATAAAAGCCTTTTTATGTCGACTTCTCATGGTACTTAAATCAAGCTTAATCCATTCACCAAGAGAAAGAACAAGGAACTGAAGTTAGGCCACGATTTTAGTCCATCCCTCGCTTTTCTAAGATACCATTTCGCATAGGCCTTTCCGAAATTCAGCCCACCGTCTCCTCTGGCGAACCAAATTTCACAATAGAATATGAAATGGAACGCTCCTTATAAGCGTACCTTGAAGAAGGTGCGTGGACGGACCATCCGAAATCGGCGATCTTCAGCTCGCCTTGAAGTCCAATCAGCAGATTCTCAGGCTTAATGTCTCGATGGATTACTTTCTTTTCGTGACAGTACTGCAGTGCGTCCGCCATTTGGAACATCAGCTAAACACGCCAACGTTGAAATCAGTACATACTGATTCCAGGACAACCAGTTGCTGTGGTCCAAAAAGCAACAAGAACGTGCCTTCCCGTCAAGAAAAATTACACTTTTAATAAAAACTTAGTTACTAGTTCTGAACGTCAAGAAAAGCTTTGAACAGGTCTTCAAGACTGCTGTCAAAACCGCCGAAAGGGTAAAAAATCTACCGCAGAAAATTGCCGGGAAGAAAAACAGATCTGCCATAGACATGGCTGTTACAAAAACCAGTTGCTGCGTTTGTGAAGCGCTACACTATTTCTGACAACGCACCAACTCCCTTCCCCTACAAAAGGAGAGATTCTTTGATATCCCTCCTCTTGCCCAGTTTAGCCATCTCCATTCAAACAAACGCTCCCTGTGCTCCCTTTACTAAGACAGGCAAACTTCCAACTCACGGGACACAGTTTCAATCTGCGAAGTGGAGAACGGAAGTCGCGACTGACCCTTTGGTGGCGGGAATAAGCTCATCCATTGTCCGGCGGAAGGAGGTAAAGGGTTTAGGGACTCTATTCCTCTCCAAATCCGGCCAATCTTCTATCGTTTAAATTTCTGTACATATATATATATATATATATATATATATATATATATATATATATATATATATATATATATATATATATATATATATATATATATATATATATATATATATATATATATATATATATATATATATATATATATATATATATATATATATATATATATATATATATATATATATATATATATATATATATATATATATATATATATATATATATATATATATATATATATATATATATATATATATATATATATATATATATATATATATATATATATATATATATATATATATATATATATATATATATATATATATATGTATGCGTACACATA
>JPKZ01000272.1:667321-692562 GCA_000803305.1 Toxocara canis | reverse complement strand
CCCTACACCTCCCCCCCCATTTCCCGAACCCTGTAAATTGCAACAACACTTCACAGTTTATAAGGTTAAAAAAATCTCATGCTAATCACGATCCGCTTACGACTGTTGCATTTCTATGAGGCCTGAAAATAAGCATTATTTTAAATAAGATGGCAATCATATTTTCGTGAAAGTCGGACGTCCACTTTGCTCGTACATTCACGCGCAAAAGGATGGGGCCGTTTTCAGAGTTTTTGCAGTCGTCATTAATATTTTGGGCTTTGATTTTTTTCTGTCTCATACGCTCCTGCAAGTCAGCGTGCGTGGAATACCCCTTTTATCAGAGGCACCGTTATAAGAATTTTATTGAACTATTCATGTTTTCTGAAATACTCCTAGCAGCAAAACGTTTACGGGTGTTGGTTTGAGTCAAAAAATTGAGTCGAATTTTTTCTCGGGACGCGCTTCTGGACGAGATATATGGACAGATAATCATACTGAGCATTGATCATATCAGACGGTTTTACACAATGCTGAATTAATCTTCGAGAGGAATACCTGGAATTGCAGAAAATGCGATGCAAAAAACGCGTGTCATTTATATAAGGTGCTGAGATGTGAGAAAATAATGCGTCAAGAAGCGTGTGGTAGTCGAGCGCGTCTTACATTTTCGAATTGCTATGGCTGCTTGTACGCGGTGCTTGAAATGGTTTATTCAAGTGTTGTCTTTAACTGTTCGCATTTCTGCGATCCGAGCCAATTGGCTGTTGCTCGAAGAGGTGCCTGTGCTAATGCGTGTACCCTCGAAAATATAATGAAGGAAACGATCTCAATTTTAGAAATGTTTCAACTGCAAAATCTGCTAGCTTCGCAGGTCTTGAAATTTTCTTTTTCGATAATGATAAAGTGTTCACTTTTCTACAGCAGACTAGAATGGCGGAAAGTGTACCGGATACTAAAGCGCATTGAGCGGCACAAATCATGAGAACAGCAAAGAATTTGCCCAGAGTTTTTTTTAAAACCTGCGCTGGTTTCTCGGCTGTAGCTTGTGGTGCTTGATTGTCCTTCTTGCCTGCTGTTGAAGGCGCCGATTGCTTAGCTTCAGTTGAAGAACTCGCTGACGCCACGCCACCGCCTTTCGAATCTGAGATCGTTGGAATGGGGAAGTAATCCAAATGGTCGCACGCATACTGTGGACCACGTATCTGAAGTACTTCAACGCGGTTCTGCACGATGAATGAGAATTTCTAGAGTGAGTTGCCTTGCCGAGTTGGAAAAAACCGTAGGTGACAGTGCATGAGTAGGAAGATATGGCTTTTCTCATGTATGTTTATTTTCTATGGTGGAAGCATACAAGAGCGATTGTGCTAACCGTAAATTGCGGTGAGCGAAGCTATGCCATTAATTTTTAAGTCATGATAATGAAGTTAAGCTGTGGCGGATTGGGTCTGAGAGCTCCTGTTTGGTGGCATAATCAACCCAGAGACTCAACTGGAATTGAGGCCGCGCTTAACGCTAATACATTTGTAGCGTCATGTTCAAAAAGGGAACTCGTTGTAAAGGATAAAATCCTATGAGGAGAGGGACGGCGTTTGCGAACTCTCGTTCGTGAGAGGGGTCGAATTTGAGTGAGGGACCCTAATGAGCGGGCTGCGAACTGAATTCAGCTATCTGAGAGGTGTGCGTAGCGTACGCGTATTACGTACGCGTATTATGGTCCATACGTTATCTGATTCGTTATATCCAATTGTAGATTTGCCATTAATTTCAAACATTTGCCAGCGTATAACAGACAATACAGTTTCACGTACCGCAGTGACGCAATAATGCATAAATGAAGCGGGGAAAATTCTAAAAAAAAACGAACCAAACATTCACGAATTGACCACAAAATAGAAACCGGCAAAATAAGTTACACACACACACATATTAAGATTACAATAAGGTTATCGTCCAAGCTTTGAACGCGAGTTATCCGTATCCAAACAGTGTGGAAGCAACTTGTGTTACCCAGTCTGTTTGTCTATGTACGGCTGATCCTGATTTCTCGGCCTGAGGATGTCACAAGTTCATTTGATCAAATTCAATTCCAATTCTTTCCACGCATATTACTGCGAAGAAAGAAACTTCAAAACGCGCAAACTTACAAACCAGTTGACAGATGAATACGATCAGAAACATGCTGATCACTGATCCCATTCCAAGGCCGATCATCATAAAATTGATCACATCACTCGAATTTAGGCGAGCTAGTTCCTCTGTGAAAGTTTCGACCTCAAATTGAAACAATTTATATTATTGGAAGTCGTCATTTATTATTCTCTTACGGAACGTATTGCCTAGAGATCAGTTTTTTTCTTGTTTACAATTCCTGCTTGTCACGTTCACCGACTTTTTTAGAACCTCGACATCACAACGGGCATCTTTCAGCTTTTTATTCCTCATAGATTCTCTTTCGACAAAAGCAGTATGGTTCCGCGCATAACACTGAACAATTATCGCCATTTCCATACATTAGTGCACGTTGCATGTTTGCAGATGAAACAAAATTTTGGTTGATTTGAAAAAAAAATGAAATGTGAAAATACGCATGGCGCCGAGAAAAAACGACGAATAATGGCTGCTTTAAGGCACTGTTTTTTGTTGTCATAGATGGAGTGATCCGTTGCTTTATCTTATTTCTTTCGTACGTCTCCTCCTTTTTACCGCTTTTCTTATTTAGAAATGCTTAATTCTACGTTCGAATGTACATTGTCCCAACCAATAGAATCAATGTATCGAATTCTCAATGAGGAAATAAACGGTGCAGGCGATTCCGTTAACCAAACGGATGAAAGTAAAGGAAGAAACTAGCATTTATCGGCTTAGCATTTCGACGTTCGCTTGTGTGAACCAACGGAACATCTCCATGCATTGCTGATCAACACAGAATACGCTTGTGGTGAATTTCATGAAGGCTACCTCACGCTTTGTTTTTTCCCAGCAGCAAAAGTATTTGTAGAAAACTGCTTTACCTCTGCACAAACATCTTTAACAATCAAGCTTAACCCAAGAGGAATATACATCGCACTCGCAAACCGCCCTCTGAATAGAATAGTCGGAACAGTGACACAACCGAAGTCAATTGATTGTTGAATCGAAGAAATGTTTATCTCGCCAATCGACCACACAAGAATTTCATGGATTGCCTCATGCAAATTCACCGCGCTGAGAGTGCTGCTGCACAAATTTTCTTCTTATGGGTTTCAGGGGATCGAGAAAAACGCAGTGCATATTATGCCGTTTGGGTTGCTAAACATTTACCACGTTTTGCTTCATTTCACTTGGAACTACTTGATCTCGAGGATCGCTGCGTTGAGAGTGGACTATGTTAGAAGCGAGGCTTACGACGAGTTGATAACAACAGTGAAAGCGTTCATATCGCTTTTCTTCGCATCAGAATTAACTGCTTTCGGTGCCTTTTAATGCGTAACAGCATCTAGCGATTTTATTGGCACTTCCTTGTCATTCTTTCATCAGTAGCGACAGTCACAGAATACAACTGAGGAAATTCACAAGTTCAGAAACATTAAAACATAAAGTACTCATAAAGGAACGAGAAGAATACGAAATGCAAGACTTTTGCAAAAAGAAAGAACAATGAAAGACGGTCGTTCATGAACAGATAGCACAGACGCAAAAGGAATAAAACATGCATATATACAGATCAGATGGGAATATAAATGTAAGCGTATACAACTTTGCATGAACTTGGGTATTATAGGGGATCGCAGACAGAATCGGCACCTCATCACTATTCCGCATAGAGTATTGCAACGATACATTTGCACTCACGGTCGGCTCACAATAGCCTTCTAAGCACTATGCTATATTGCATGAGATTGCACGATCGAAGAAAAAGGTCGTTGGGAAGTTACACTCGCTCACTTCACAATGAGCCTAATTTCGAAACTTAGTTAAGTCCTCTCGATCAGCACCAACAGCTCGACGGCGTAAGAGCACGTCCCAGTGCATCGATAGTAAAAAAAAACCGTTTCGTAAACTTTAGAATCAGCTGCTAACTCCTCTACGGCAACACGTAACCGTTAAACTTCTATCTAGCTATCCAGAAAAACAGTTTTGAAAGTCAAGAGAAAAACCTTATCGCTGTTTTCGCATGTGTATCCTTTCAAGAATTAAAAGGAAAGAAGAAGAGTGATATACAAAGAAAAATGTAATGGTCATTTCGATTCGAGTGCAAGAACAGTCGTGCTGATAACGAATCGAAACGTTATGAGATCTATGAGCAATTCTTAACGAAGCACTGGCATATCCACGGGTGCTTCATTACTCCATCTAACGAAAGACGATCGCTCGGGCATCGTTTCAGTAGCTGAAAACCAAACAATAATCTGAAATGAAAACCTCTAAGAACATTGGCGTATCAATTTTCTTTAGCAGCTCTTTTTTTTCCAAAAAATGCATATAATGTTCTTCAAACAGGTTTGAATAGCTGCAGGCAAAAACTGAATATCTTTTTCAGCTGTTTCGTAATTCCACATTTTTTTTTTCAATTTGACTAATGCTCACGGAACGCTTTCATCGCATTATGTTCTCTTCGAGAAAAAAAAAACGACGGAAGTGTTCATCTAACCTATAGTGCAAACTTCAGTCTTACTCAAACTAATGCGAAATTGAAGGCTCTTGTGATTTAAACATCTCGCGAATATTACTTTCACATTGGGATTACCAGTTCCATACAGATTTTAATGTATATTAAAGGTATTATTGTAGCACTACACTCGAACAATTTCAAACACACACATATCTAAGAAGCGCTCTGAGAAATTGCTTCTATGTTTTTAACTCGAAATCTTTTTTATTAAATAATTCCCTCACTTCTACTCCTGCAAGTGCAGAACAAAATATTCTCATAGTCCTTAGCCTACGATAAACTATGACGACTTCTTTGTTGAATTTTACGGCCATAACGAAGCCTGTTTTCAGGTATTCATTAACGAAAACTTAATTAATCATAGAAAGAGAATCAGTTTTAAGGCGACATGGGCAAGGATCGAGTGAAAACCTCTAGAACTGGGAACGACTCCAAATTACCTTTGAAATTAGATCTCGAGCTCCTGGTGAGACGAAAGCAGGAAAGTCATACCAAACCTTCTTGATGAGGTTGTAAGTTTGCGTGAGCGATTGGTTTTCAAATGGTGGATTTCCCACAATTAGCTCATAGCACAATACACCGAGACACCACAGGTCTACCTAGAAGGAGTAGCTTATTTCATAAATGACAATAACAACACCGAGGTATTATTAAGTATCTACACTTATCTGATTTCCTGACTCTGTTGGCAGTAGAATTTTCGATAAAGCGCAAAGGTGTGCACACAAGGCTTCGTCTAACAGAACTGGGCATTTCAAAGGAAGCGAAAAAAAGGACGAACTGAAATAATCCACCGGCTTCAGGGGCCTTAGCAAGTCGAGAATTTAGGCCGTACTTAACTGTCTTATGTCTGTACCACTCGTTATATTTCTTCACCTCTGAACATCTCTGTTTGCCATATGCAATATGCTTCCGAGATGTCATGGCTCCAAATGAATGCTACCGCGCATTGCATCAAGTGAACTAAGAAAACTCACTGCTTAAAGCAACCAGAAAAATCATGTCCCACGTTCACATTCTGATTTGCGTTGTTTCCATACGCAACCCAAATTAAGCTCCGCTGAGTAAAGTAAAGCTAATATGCAAATTCAGCCCATAACTTTACTTGTAGAGGAAATTTCGCAAACATGAGGGGAAGAATTCCCACTAGAAACTGAAAAAATCAAGTTAAGGCCTTCCTCAGAATTTCCGGATTCGAGCTTATCGCAAGACATGTCAAGAGAATGTGCCCTCTCCATCCCCTACCACCAGCACGTCCGCAATCACTATTGTCACTAGCTTTCTTAATGGCGCCGAACGATACCACATGCGAATGATGTCATGCTGTTAAGATCGCTATGCCACTCTACAAATTTATCTGCTCGGAGACTGTAGCAGTTCCGCTTATCAGAAGGAGACTACATTTGGAAGCTGAATCAATTTCTGGGAAATTTGTGTGCAATGACGTCCTCTAAATCAGACAAGCTGATTTCGAGAGGAACGGGTACTAAAGGGAGTTTTTATGAATTGTCTTGCTCAGGACGGGGAAAAGGAGGAGGTAGAGAGAAGAAGCAAAGTTGAGGTGTAAAATGAATGCAAATGGCAAAGCTTATGCGGACTCTCATCTCCTGAACAATAAATATAACTTCAAGGTTTATAGAAACCGAAGTCAAGCTCACAAATCGCTATTTCAGAAATTGTCTAGACATATTATCGTGATATTTTAATCCGGTATGTCGTGCCTTTGAGATGGAAAAGTATGGGACCATAAATAATTGCCATAGTCACCCTCCAGAACTCATACCTCGAGACCGCATCCATGACGGGCTTGTATGCTTCTGAATCCACAGAGGTGCATTATTCTAAAGCGCCTTAGTAAATTTCCTTTCATTACGCAACGAAGTTGAAGATAGAAATAGGATACAAAACTACAAACCTTTTCATCATGATTTTTGTGCATGACCATTTCAGGAGCGAGATAATCAGACGTACCACATATCGTTTGCCTGCTAAAAATTCGTTCTCAAAACATTACACGATGCTACGAAACTGCTTCTGAAATAGTGGAAGTAGCGCCAGCATAAGCGAACAAGACCTCGAAATAGAAAAAAATCAATTCGAGACGCTGTCTCGGCAGCGATGACATTTGCTATACTAAATGGAATATAAAGAAAATTTAAATCTTGAAAGCAACTTGAAGCTCCTTCTCTTTGAATTGTTCCTCATGATTACCTTCAAATTCGAATGTTGTAACAAGAACTTTTCATTAAACAATAGCTGTCGCCTTAACACTAAATTTCTTGAAATTCAAGATAAAAGCTACACGAAAATTCGAGTAGAAAGATCAGCAGACCATGAGGAAGGCGCATGAACGGACCACCCGAAATCGGCTATTTTCAACTCTCCTTGAGCGCCGATCAACAGGTTCTCGGGCTTAATATCTCGATGGATCACTTTCTTTTCGTGGCAGTACTGCAGTGCATCCGCCATTTGGAATATCAGCTAAATAGGCTAATGTCAAAACGAGTGTACCCGGAATAAACATCACATTGCACTCAGTTCATATCCGAAGAGAAATACTTTCAAAAATCATGAGAAAGAAAGTTTTTAAAAAAGCGTTTTGACCGCATACGAATAAAGTCCTTTATTTTTCAAATTGTTCGCTAAGACGAACAAGACGAATAAACATCGAGACATATAAAACACAGCTGTTCGACTTGCTTGATTTATTAATTATTTAATAAGAGTATAAAACGGAACGAAAGATACTTATCACCACCTTTTTTTGCACGAACAACAGGCACATCACGATTATCGTTCGAAAAGGTAAAGTGAAAATTATAACACACGCAAAAATATTATACGAAGGGAAAGCAAAATGAATAAAATTAAAACTTGAATAGAAACCTTTGCGGCGCGTTCCTCGTCGAATCGTCTACACTTTTGCAGTTCGTTGTAGAGTTCGCCTCCTTCTGCGTATTCCAGAATCAGGTAGACACGTTTTTCGTCATGGAAGTAGTTATACAGACGCAGAATGTTTGGATGTCTAAGCATGAGTTATTATAATTCATTGAGCATTTGCCACTCATTCCACACTGAACTTAAGCTCATCTCGAATAGCATCCGTTTGTTGGAGCGTCATAAAAAAGTACAAGCTCATCTTCAAACCCTTAAACAGAAATACCCCTACTTTGACTACAAGTTTTCCATATGTAAGTGTAGTTCCTGCATCCTATAGTTCTTTCATACATTGAAACCCCTGTAACACTCTTTGATCGGTAATGCCCAAAGCAAAATTGTTTATCAAGATAACGAGTCATTTGAAACTATAAATTTTTACGTACAAATGTACTTTGATCGAATAAAAAACACTTTTCTTCTATGCGTCGCAAAAAATATGCATTTCTTGATGAGAAGTCTCTCTTCGAATGAAAGCTAACTCTACACGGATATTTAAAAACGAAATTCCTCGAGGTTACTATTCAAGAAGGTACAATAGGTGCTCTCCTGAAACGAATGACAATAGACGTTCGTGTGTAAAGATTAGATCAATATTCCACAATGGCGAACGAGGGACGGTGATTTCAGGCAAGAAGAAGCCGATAAGGATAACCTACAGTATTTCTTGGTTAGTCTGTGAAGTCTTTCGCTTATCGTGCGTTCGTTCGCTTACTGGCTGATCGCCCTGCACCCGACTGCTTTAACAAATCCTCATCTGTCTACTCTAGTGACATCCCATGCATATCATTCAGCATAGAGAACATATGGCACAAAAATAGCAGAAGCGTCGCATTGATCTCAGCTACTATTTGACTATAACAAGCCGACAGGAGAACTTAACCAACCTAAGATGCGCCTGAATCTCGATCTCACGTCTCAGCTGATGTTCCACATGATTGTTCTCGAGTTGTGATTTGAACAGCACCTGAAGTTGTTCGCTACGTCACAGACTTGTTAGCCGCCAGGTAAAATGAATAAAAAGAAAGACTCCGCCACAGGTCCACAAGTCCAGAAACGCCTGATCTGTCACAGCTAGCTCGAAAAGCTTGCATGATGGGACGAAAGATCAGAGAGTGTAGAATCTACTCTCTGTCATCAAGGTAAAGTAGGTACATCTAGGTATGTGACATAAATATTGACACGCCTCTTGAAGAAAAGCGAGGTTTCGATAGTCCGATCCAACAGCGCATCAAAGCACATTTCAGGTAAGGGGTGATCCTCGAAATGTTGCAACCAAAACAACGATAGAACGAGAATTTTATTGAGCGCGACAACAGCCAATAAACGGCCACTTGGCTCCATCACTATGTAATGTGGCACAAAATAGTCATGTGTGGAAAGGGACAGCTTCAACAGCTTATAATCGTCGTCCGACGAGGGCTTATGAAACGATTGAAAAGAGTGGAAAGCGCTTTGACATCCGAATATAGATGTTCAAGAGGATGAAACGAAGCGACAAATTTTGGTAAGCAAACATTGGTAAGCAAAAAACAAAATTTTGGAGAATCTGTTACAGTTTTGCCAAATTGTGACAAAAACCGTTACTATGATAAAAAGTTATATACGACCGTTGAACTCTCGCACAACAAATTTCTCTGGATGGCGCCGTTCGAAGGCAATAGAGAATCGACAATAGGCTGCCTGGAGCCTCTTTCACATATTTTATACCTCCTCATGTCTCAGCGCCGTAGGCTTACATCCATGCCTCATGCATTCCATTTACTATGGCACCTGTCCCCACATGCTATGGTATTGCTTATGATTTTCCGTAGTTTATCGCTTCGTGCTCCGTGTGCTTACTCCTCATGCCATACGACAGTGTGATTATTTGTTGCTAGAGAAGTCTTTGCAGAAGAAAAACTGAATAGCTGTAACCTTAAGCGCCACAATGAAGTTGTTTTTCCTCACGCGAGCAAGATAGACGGCGCCGAACCTGCCTTTCCCAAGTGGCCTTCCAATCTCGAAATCGCTCAGCGTGAAGGTGCAACTAAAAATACAATAAAAGAATTTTTCACTTTAAATACGGTTTCCGCTTTCTGTCGGGAGAAAAATGTACACCTACGATACGACAGTCTCTATCTATAGAAACTTGAGAATGTGAGAAGAGCTGACTGCAAACGGAGACGGCTGAGCTTATGGAACTAATGTCATGACGATTTTTTGAAATGTGCAAAAGCACAATAAGTAGCTAATATCGGGATTGCGTTCTCAAGCTTACGGTGCGTCTGCATTCTTTATGATGCTATTCTATTGCGCCCCCAAAGTGCCATCCAAGTTGTAGAAATAGTGCGTTCATAAAGATACGCAAAGCTAATACCTTTATGATCTTCACGAACAAAGTTGAACAAGTCGTGTAGGTAAAAGTTATAAACCGTACAGGTAAGGGTTGCACGAATACTTGACGGGAGAAAAATGCACACCTACGATACGACAGTCTCTATCTATAGAAACTTGAGAATGTGAGAAGAGCTGACTGCAAACGGAGACGGCTGAGCTTATGGAACTAATGTCATGACGATTTTTTGAAATGTGCAAAAGCACAATAAGTAGCTAATATCGGGATTGCGTTCTCAAGCTTACGGTGCGTCTGCATTCTTTATGATGCTATTCTATTGCGCCCCCAAAGTGCCATCCAAGTTGTAGAAATAGTGCGTTCATAAAGATACGCAAAGCTAATACCTTTATGATCTTCACGAACAAAGTTGAACAAGTCGTGTAGGTAAAAGTTATAAGCCGTACAGGTAAGGGTTGCACGAGTACTTGAAAAATGTACGAAATGTTGCTGTATAACAAGCTAAGAAATTGCCAAGCCTATAACAGGTCATCATTAAAGTGTCCTGGTGCAATCGTTCGGCAGTGCACGAAACTGTCAGTTTTCAAAACGACAAGACTGGTAGAGAACGCACTGAAACTGAGAACAGGAGAATATGTTTCCCCTCCATGCCACACTTCCCTCCCCATTCGCCTATCCCTTTCATGAAAACGGCGTCGTATAACTTGATTATAACGATTAAGGGAGGTGGCTTTGATAACACTTGAATTTTTCCGCTGGCGCTCCTAAAACGGTGAATGTGGCACTTTAGGCTATTGCGACGTCAGTGCGTACGAACTGATCTCAGTGCTTTTTTAGGAACATTTTAGGCAGGAATATAAAAACTAACGCTGGCACTACAACTTCCTCGGTCTTTGTGCCTTGTACGTCATCTCCTAGTTTTGGTATCTTCGCATTCGGTTCGCTCTCACTTAACAGGTGCGATCGCCCTCTGTTCGCTTTCATTGATGCTATTCTGAAACCGTTGACTATCCTCAACGAAAGTTTGTGCAGTACAAAAACAGCTGACTGCGATTTCCAAGACTTGTTTGAACCAGTGTCGCAAGTAAAAAGATAGGGAATTCGTTTCGTCTCTCAAAAAGACAAATTAACGGCTTCTACACTTCTCACTCCCCACTTCCTATCTGATGCTTGCAAAATACAAATCTTTTTCCCTATGTTTTTCTCTCATCCAGTATTGCAGCATTGCGAATTCATGGTAACTTCGAAACAAAACATTATCATTAAATTAGCAGACGGTTATGGAGAAAATTTTTGCAAGCGCTAAAGGACTTGCAACTAATGGTGTTTAGTTTTACTAAATAAACGGCAGTAATAGCTTTAAAATTACAATTGTCTGCGGTTATTGCGGCGGACATAACAGCACATTGATTATCAACTGCGAACAAATACTTTACTAATGCCGCAAACCAAAGTGTCGCAATGCATAAGAGTAAACCATAAACGCTAAACCTGACCACCTTAACCCATTCTCAGATAGAGTAATCATCTACTCATCTGCACACGTAGACAAGGACCTAACGTTACTCTCGCTTGGGCAGACTGGTTTAAAAACCAAGAAAATTCTTTTTAAAAACATGCACAGCATACAGGAGCACGGGACCAGAACAAACATTCCCATCTACGAAAGGCAAGACCCAAATGCCATCCGACCGTACGCGAATTAAGACATCGAAACTCTGATTGATGACCGATGGTGTGTGCAGCTACGATGCAAATTTAGTGATCTATGTAGATTGTTTTCTAATTCTTAAAAAATATGCCCATAACGGGAGCTGTTCAAATGCAAAAAATTTTCCTCTAAAGTTTGTTACAACAATTTCACGATCTGCGTAGATCACGATCTACGTTTTTTATAAGAAAACGATCTACGTAGATTTTTTGAAGTTTACCTTGAGAAGTTTATAACTGGAATTAGCAGTGGCCTGTATTACAATCGAAGAATGACTGAAATTTTCAACAGCCAAATTTTCAACAGCCTCAAGTGAACTTTGGCCCAGCATCAAGGCGCTTCGAACCGTGTCAACAAATTAGGATAATGCACCTTTTGTAGGTCGCCTACGAGGTTGTTGATCCATTTCTCAAAAAGCTGCTCTAGATGGAAGCTCTGCAGCTTTTTGAGAAATGGATCAACTTTTGAGAAATTCGCTTTGTGTCCTCTCGTAAATGATAAGTGCTATATTTTTGGACTGAACCTTGTTTCTGGCGTAAATCGCTAGCGATTTATTATATAAGTTAAGGGCAAATTAGATGGTGAGATTATCTTATTATTTGCGGTCAGGAAGAAGGATAAGGTAGAGCCGGGAACACCGTGATTTTCATAGTTTTGTCAGACAGCAACAAAACATAATGACTGCACGCTTCCTGATCTGCGGTAGTCTTGTGCTGCTTTTTGGTCAACGTATTCTCCTCAGTTTCTTGTAGATATCGATTTGAATGCCAAGTTTGCTTCCCTGTGTTCGGAGACAAAGAAATTTCCGAATTAGCAGTGGCCTGTATTACAATCGAAGAATGACTGAAATTTTCAACAGCCAAATTTTCAACAGCCTCAAGTGAACTTTGGCCCAGCATCAAGGCGCTTCGAACCGTGTCAACAAATTAGGATAATGCACCTTTTGTAGGTCGCCTACGAGGTTGTTGATCCATTTCTCAAAAAGCTGCTCTAGATGGAAGCTCTATTCGCTTTGTGTCCTCTCGTAAATGATAAGTGCTATATTTTTGGACTGAACCTTGTTTCTGGCGTAAATCGCTAGCGATTTATTATATAAGTTAAGGGCAAATTAGATGGTGAGATTATCTTATTATTTGCGGTCAGGAAGAAGGATAAGGTAGAGCCGGGAACACCGTGATTTTCATGGTTTTGTCAGACAGCAATAAACATAATGACTGCACGCTTCCTGATCTGCGGTAGTCTTGTGCTGCTTTTTGGTCAATGCATTCTCCTCAGTTTCTTGTAGATATCGATTTGAATGCCAAGTTTGCTTCCCTGTGTTCGGAGACAAAGAAATTTCCTTAGCCCTAAATTTTTCAAAGTAACAATGGTGCTATCTAGGAAAGCAGATTGCTTCGGCTTGCTATATAATTCAGAAATTAACTATTTCTTTTAAAGCCTATCCTGTTGTCGTCGATCATCCAAGATGCAACTTGATCAAGCTGCAGAGAACCGCCTGTAAAATATGTTGAAGGATTCATGAATCGAAAGCGGTAATGATACCATCAGGCATTCAGACAGTGCGTCAGGAAAGAAATACAAGATTCTTCAAAAAAAAAATGACGAAGAATACATCGAGAAAATGCTCCGACATTACATCAATAACAGTATTGCGCTCGACAGCCACATATGAAAGCTGAATTATTTATAAAGCAATCGTTTCACTATTGCGACCTTCTTGTTATAAACTCAGCAGCAGTCCTGGCTACAGCTCATTTTCATTTCCTAGTCGCCATCACCGCGCTGGTATGGCAAGCGCAACCATACACACACACGCGTGAAAATATCGTAAGGATCCTCATATTCGCACAAATCGGGATTTCTCTCAAGGGATGTGCTGGCATTGCTTAAGTCTCTATGACCGTTGTTCGAGACACACATATTATTAATCGCAACATGGAAGCGAAACCACAACTACTAAATTTTGTCACCATAGGCTCTAGGCGCTCAGTGACGGACGGGTTCGTACATGGCCAAGTGGCTCCATTTCAACTGAGACGTCAGATCCTTATTAAAATATGGAGCAATCGAAATCAACGAATTTTGAACTCAAACACTCTTTGACCCTTCAAAAATTTCATCGTTGCATCTGTTCACCCTTTTGCTCGCCAGCATCTTTTACTTGCACCGTGGGATCATCAACTAAGACCTTTTATGATGACAATGGGAAAGCTCTGCTTCATTACGACTGAGAAAATAGTGCAGTAAGCGGCAAGTTCACTGTACACGAAGGAACAGAACCATACGTTCAAAAGTCATATTGGTATAAGAAAAATACGAATATATAAGGAAAGGCGAAAAGAGTAGGTAAAGGTAAAGGCGAAAGTTGAAAAAACAAAATCGTGCTGTATGACCGCGAAAATAACGCCAATCAAATGTGGTGAGGCGGAGTGCAGAGCAACGTATAATAGAAATGATCAACTGGATTACACAGAACTTAATAAGATGCGATATTGAGGAGGCAACTGCTCAGAAAAAGAGGTCATCAACGATGCAAACATCAAACTGCTAAAGAAGACGATAAAAAATTGCAACAGTTTTTGCATGCGCAATATTAGGCGATAGTTTCTTACGTATTCTTGCGATTCTATTCCTGAAATTTTTGCAAACAATAGCCGAGGAAAACGCACAGTACTACAACTGCCGATCATCACTTCGCCGCTCCTTCAGGCAGCTCTCTTCAGTGTTGCTGCCAGGACGTTCTTCATTATCATTAATCGCAACAACATAATGGTCAAAAACGTTGACTCATATAAATACGTATATTTGCTGAAAATGTGTGTATCATATGAATCACAGAAGTATACTATCGGTGAATCACCCTAATAAGCTAAAAATCAATTTCTTCTCAGGCAACCCTTCAAGCATTCAGAGTCTTTCGCTAATTCTAAAGTATGTTTTTCTCGTTTCAAATTTACATCTACCAAATTTGCATGGCCTCCTCCATGTACTCAGAAGGAAGAATTTTTAAATTAGTGGATCCATAGCAGTATATGAATAGTGTGATCGGAACATACGTTCCGCTTAAAGCAATAATTGTTTCACGTAAGAAACAAAAATTAAACGCTGAAAATTGACTTGCTTGATCGCTCACTAGCGCTAATGATAATCATCATCGCAACTATATAACGGCGATCAATAAACATACCTGTTATGCCTGTCACATACAGCACAACAATGTTTCTCAGTGACTGCGCTCTATCATGCTGGAAAGCTAAAACTCTTGTCGTTGCCAATCAAACCTAAGGTACAGCAATGTATTCATTCCACTTACATATTCGATTACCCGAACAGCTTTATTTATGCAGAAGTTGAGGATAGGAAAGTGAATTGAGCGGTCGGTTTAGATGAGCACTGCCAACGATAAGGAAGTGCGGTGCGTGGGCAATGCAATTGTTTCGTATGGTATGAATCAGCTTTTCCATATATGGGGCTATGAAGCATTCACTCTCATCACAATCTCGACACGCATACGGCTGCCTTCGAGATACACTTCTCTTACATTGTACAACTTTAAAATATTGATTGATTATAGTTGATTCAGTTGTTTGTCGCCTTCGACGAAAATCTTCGGATGTGTTGTTGTCACGAATTTTGCATCGATCTCTTGCTAATATTATCAATTCTACTGCATTTGTGATGAGCACATTGGACATTCCTCTGTCCGAAACTCTGATATCACCGATCCTTCTCCTTCTCTGAAGATTTCGTCGCTTAGATTTTGCTCTCGAATTCGCTGCAAAATCTCTGTCTTCCTCCCTCAGCTCGGCTTTTTCTTCGGCCAACAAGGTGGATTATTAAGAGTTTCTTTGTTTCTCCACCTCCGAAATCTCATCCTCGCCAGCCGTCGTTCTCAGCGTTCATATAGATGCAGTCGCAGTAATCCTCTAACAAGAATGCTGGTCTTCACATGAAAGTGCTATCGCTTCCAATTTCCAATTAAGATTCCAAAATCAGACAATGCCTATTGATCGTCGCAAATAGATGCCCCTAGTTCTTCGATCCAAGAAGCGCGAATAAAAGGTGATGAGCACACGGGATCCGAACCTATGCCAGCCTTGTTTCACATATTTATCTATAAACGTCTGTCTGAAAAAATTCGAATTCTCGTATGCACTGCTGTTGAAGCGTTATTTATTGATTTTGCATGACTTATAACGGAGATACTTTTTTAAACAATATGCATTTTCTTGTCAATCTCCAATGCTTTTTGTTCCAGTGTACAACAAGCTTTCTTTGGTGTCTAATTAAAGCTTCAACCGTATATGAAAGCACTAGATAATTGTTTTCATTTCATGAACTGAATAAATTGCCAAACATGAAGCATTTTAGGAAGAGAAGAAGGAAGAGAAAGACAAGGAGAGAGACAGAGAAATAGAATTAGAAGGAGAAAGAGAAAGAGAAAGAGAAAGAGAAAGAGAAAGAGAAAGAGAAAGAGAAAGAGAAAGAAAGAGAAATGTGCTTATCAACGTGTTGCGACAAAGCAGCTATCAACAGCGAAATAATTTTTGGGTCTAGTGCAGCAGTAAAGCGGTTGTCACGCCAAATGGTTTCACTTGTTACGTGAGGCGAAACAAGGGAATCGCTTTAGTTGGCCGTTTATTTTCACTTATCTTTTTCGAGAATTGCCTTTGTAGCGCCATCATTTCGGAATGCTGAAAACATCCCAAAGTTATCGTTGCCGGGGAATTGCGGCGCACTTTGATATTGGCTTTCGTTGAAGGACGGAAAACGCTCGAGGATATCATTTTGTAATGTTTTCTATTAGGCCGGATCGTATGAAGCCTTTCTTACGCTTTAAATATAAATTTTAATATTTTGCTCAAAAATTTACATTTTAACCTTTTAACACCCTTATCCGTACTTTCAATTCCGCAACAGTATAGATTTTGTTGTTACGAAAATTCGAGAGGCAAAACGCTCACAGTAATTATCAACTACTAGACAGGAAAGTGCAGTGTGCTTCTTTAGTGGATTTTTTTTTTCAGACTTTGCCCAAAATTTTATCAAAATTCCCAAGTTTTTCCAAAATCCTCTTCGCTTTGGATTGTGCAAAATTTTCAGCAGTCCTTCTTTTATGCATATATCCATTTTTAACTATAAAGTGAAAAAACTAAATTTTCATTTGTTGCTGAAATTATATGTGAAATACCTCGTAAGGTGAGCGTAGAACGCAAAGGTCACAACTGGTATTGCCGGAACATTTCATGTTTTATTTTCACCAAAAAAATCCGATCTGATTCGTACGACCTTTATTGACATACTGTCTATTCGATTCTTGTGAACGCTTCGATTATTGAATTTTGGGTATTTGTGCTTTACGAAAAACAAAATTTTCTCCTCATTGTTTACTGTCTTATAAATCTTTGCACGCATTTGTGTTTTACAGTTGTGCAACATCAACGAATGCAGTTAACACGCGCGAACGTATTCCTGCTCGAGATTATTGTTGCAATCGCATTTTTGACAGTGTGATCGCTTTTGAGAGCTTTAATTCTTTAAAAATTGCAAACTGTATGAATCGTCCCCAAAAGGTCTCATGTCATATCGTTAACGTTATATCGGCTGTTCATGAATTAAATATTTACTGCTAATAAATAGCGCTGTTAAGCAATCAGAGAAAATAGCTCAGTTCAAGTGAGTTCAGAATTGCGGAAAATGTGAGTTGAAAAAGTAGTTTTGTGTTTTTGTTGTAAGCTAGTTATGAGGCATGCAAAAGCACCGTGAGGGCCCCTGCTAGGATCGATGCGCACTGTGAATCACTCAGTCAACAATCGACCGCTAACCAACCCACTCTCAATGACAAACACGACGACTGCAACTTATGTTGTCTTCTTTATAGCACACCTCGCTCTCTTCCTCTCTTCATGGTAACTGATGAAGAAGGAAGAAATACTCGTTTCAGTTCATCTACTTCAGAAGCCCGCAAAGTAGCCCTAAACGCTCATAGAATGTTCTAGTTCTTTCTCGTTCGTGATTTTGCTTTGTTTGAAAATTTTAAAGTTGAAGTCCAAGAGTTTCTCATATCATTTTGTTTTGATTATGGCCAGTGATGGCAATTTATGACTATATAAGTGAGCATTTATTACTGTAAGCAATGGGAGGGAGAAACAAGCAATCAGTGTGATTCACTATGTCAACACTGGAACATTTATAGAACGTTTGGATTTTTGAATTTTGCGCCGTTGGGAGGCGTCTTTTGTATGCCCGCAGTGACCGTTTGCCTCAATGGTATAGCGAGCGCACTGCATCGGGCACTGTCCACGATTTTGTTTGCTCGCTATCAATTCGTCGTTTCCGCTCACTTTTCTCATTCTGTCGAACCTTTTTTTTCTTCAGCAGAAACGTACTAAAATGTTTGGCATGTGCACACCATGAACCTATCATTCTCGTTTTTGTTATCTGCGCTGTCGTTGTCATTTTACAATATTTGTCTGTTTTAGCTTTTACCGATTAGAATACCATAATGTTACCAGGGCTTATGCCTAGAATAATAAGTTATGAAACACGAATATATAACATTCAATAATTTTCTATTAAAGGCGTAGTTCGCGACTAGAGCATTCTCTATTCACCTAAACCACCTATGCATACCCTACTATTGCCGTTAAATTTTCATACTTGCCATTCCATAGGTTTCGATACAAGTCACATCAGCGCTTAATGTCATCTTCATCTAAAATAGATCATTTGCTTTTCATAATTTTTCTATGTGAACGCCAACATGTTGAATTTGTTTCTTTTTTGCTTTCTTTGAAATTTAAAAAACGCGATTTGATGACACCATAATGCGTTCATCACCTGTGCATATGTGTGTATGTCTTCTTGCTTGTTTGGTACATAGAAAACGCATGTCCACTGAGTGCATTGAAGCCAAGGTTGTGAAATTTGGTTGCTGTGTAAAAAAACACTCTACTTTCGTTTCCCCTGGTCAGATTTAAACCAGTTTACCGATTCTAGAAGAAGTTACCCATTTTTAAAAGAGGAAAAAATTACTTCCATTTCCAGGCGGTTTTTGCAAGAAATAAGTGGTAAAAACATACAGCGGTTTCAGAACTGGGCACTGCCATGTGTTTTGAAATAGAACAGAAACAAAGAAACATAATGCAACCAGCTGAAAAGAAATAAAAGGAATGAAACGAAACGCAACAAAAGAAAATACAAAGGAAATACTTGTAAGGTATGGGAGGTTGTAAGTCAACTATAACTGAATGGGAAAAAACTGTTCGGCACCAGCTGGGAAGACAGTAATCTAGTAAGTCTTTACTGGGAACAGGAAAGTGTTGATGAACTCACAACGTTGGCGGGAAGCGAATTTCAACGACAAACTAAACGGTTTTCAAAAGAATCACTGGTGATGGTGCTATTTATATATTTTTTTCTTAATTGGAAGTTATGTTCACATTTTCGTTTGGGAAAACCGCAATTCATATTGGTGAATTTTGGTTCTCAGCAAGATTCTGTGGAGGGTGCGTAGGTCTAGTTTAGCTCTTTTCAGCTCGAGGATTTCAGTGTCGATTAGCTTAAAGACGTTCACGATATTATTCCTTCCAGTAATTGCGTTTTTAAAAGCAATTCTGGTTTTTAAAAAAAAATCATTGGACGTTCTCAATACAAATGCAGTTTTTTTTTAACCGTAAGTGTCCAACCTCTCTCTGAAATATGTTCAACCAAAGGACGAACATACACTTTCAAGAGCGAGAAAGAATTCACGGAAAAACGAATCTTAACAAGCTTCTATGTGTAGTTTGGGCCAATAAATGTGAACATTTGTTATCTGCGAATTTTTCACGAAGTCGGCTGATTTGATTGATGAATCTTCAAAGCCCATATCGTCTACCCATGGCATGCATTTTCTTTTGTTTAACTCAGGCAAAGTTTTGCGTAATTGCTTTATTAGCTCTTTCACTGTGAGTGAGAACTTACGAGCAGTCAAAATATGAAAAAGTGAAATGTGGGAAGTTTTCAGGACTTTTATCAAACGATGTTGTTGTTTAGTATTTTTCTCACTGCGGCACTTGTCGCCGGTGCTGTCGTATCGCAGTCGAATTACGATGATCCAGATATCGATGACCAACAACCTGGAGCCTTTTCCAACTATAATGTGAGTTTTCTATATTGGTCAAATCTCTGTTGTTCGCCATGAATATATAAATAATGACATCGGCATTTTGTGTTTTCTATAAATTCAGACACAAAATGCACAAAGCGAAAGCCTGAACCTTGAAATAGAAGGTGAAAATACCGAAGAAGAGGAGGACAAAAAGGTTCATTTGGATGGCGGAGTTTTTATGCCAACTTATGTTGTTTTCCGACAAATGTGTGTCGTCGATGATCGTCGATTTTTGTGTATATAAGAACTCCGAGCTGCGTAAAATTTAACCAGCGGAAGTGATAGAGAGATGGAGCGATATGCGTTTTGGTGATTTTACTCGTTTGGCCATCGATTTCACAAAACATCGCTAACAATGAGGGATGCACATTTTGTATTCATCTACTCTTAATAAATTATAGAGAATGCGTTGGTATTTTGACTGATTCAACTGTTTACGCAAATTTTTGCCAAACATTCGTTTTTTGCCATCCAACACAACCCCACCGGTTGCGAAATCCACGGGAAACTTTTACCACTTTCAAATTCTACATCGATAATGAACCGATATATCAGCGAAATTTTTTGAGTTTCTCTTCGATGCCTCTCGGACTGAATGCATCACGTGAAAAAGACAGACGTGGACATATATAAATACGAACATGATGCTGCCTCACATTTGTGCAATAGCAAATTTTAGAAGATGCATGGGGAAGCGGGAGTGCTAGGTACCGAAGATTTGTGCTTCACTCTCGTGTATACGTTCGAGTAAATTTAAAACCAATGGAGTGATGCCCGAAAATTTAAGAAAAAAACCAAAAATCGATGAGCGGTGAAAATGGATAGAAAAAGAAAATTATTTCACTTCTATCGATTCAATTCTCGCTTATCATACAATTTTCAAATATAGTTTTCCGCAAAAAATTTGCTTATAAACACTTGAGCTCAACGATTTTTTGCTTTTAGGTACTTTTGATGAAATTCTTTTGATAATCGTCGACATTGGACATTACTATAGTTCAGTGCTGCTTTAAAAAATTTTAAACGAACAGCTGACGTTTACGAGTGCTGTAGTGAGAAATATTACACTTATAAAGTAACTTATAAACGTATGAAAGTCTGTTGTGAGAATGGAACCGCAATTCCGAGAAGGGATTTGCAAACTTCAACATTCAGCTTTATTCTTACGAATGGTCGAATACGATTACCTCACTAAATTCTTTGTTGAAGATATATGAATAAAAGGACGTTCTCTGCACTCAGAGAAGTTGTGGCGAATATTTAGAAAAATGCACTTCTCTACCTTACAGTAGCACATAAATGGGAAATAATATCCGAACTCGTTTCCAAAAACGATATAATCGTCATGTTTAGTAGCCAACTGGGTTTAAAAGGGGATATGTTTATTTGCAGCCGAACGGCCAAATGAATACCGACTACAGCAGCATTTATAAAAACGTGCAAATGTTGCAACCGTACGGCGGACATGGATCGGTCAGCTATATCATTATTTAACTCGGTTCTTCATTTGGTCACCGCATAATTTATTACGTCAAAGTTCGACGTCGCTTTTCCTTAATTACTATTCGTTACTTATCAAAGTAGTTTTGTTTTATTGCTCATGTAGTGGATGAAAAATCAATTGACAATTTCGGTCGTTGGTTTCCATCTGCACATTATGAGAAACTTTTTTGTATTGATGGAGTTTGAATTCTTAACAATTTCCGCTTTATGTTCTGCTCTTCGGAATTAAATATCAACTCATCCTCAATGGGTTTAGTTTTGCAGAATATGAGCATCACTGCGGCCGATAGTGCTACTGCGGTGAAAGTGGAAGTTAAACTGAAAAGTTATGTCGATCAAGGCCTTCGATTACCAGGAGGCATGACTTGCAGTTGTCCAAGCGGCTTTCAGTGTAGCTATCTTGGGACGACGGAAGCCAGATGCTATATGTCGTTCACTGTCATCATCTCTTCCCCTGGGTAATCGACTCGAATTTGAGAACTAAACCAAAAACGTAGAATATAAACAACTAAGAGCTGAGGTCGTTGAATCAAAAAAGATTTCTTCAGGGAATGAACTAGAACAGCAGAAGTAGGCTCTCTCTTACAAGCACTGGCCTTTCCGCTACGCCGGGCTCAACTCTAACATTGCGTGTGATCTTTTTAATAAAAGTACGTTGAGATGTTTGCAATGTGCTGGCATGATATACACTTATTCTTTCATTTCTTGAGTATTGCATCTACAAAAGAAACTTGAGATGTTAAATTCAGTAGGAGTTTTGATTAAATTTCGAACAGCGTGATTTCCATGTTTCCAATCTGGCAGCAGAGAAAATTCGAATTCACAGAAACTCATGCGTATTTAATCCACTTAATGAGTCTGCATAGTCTTCAAACTTATGAAATGTTTCCAGTCAGAAGTTTTTCATACTTCTTTTGGATATTCAAATGGATTGTATTTGAAAAACCATCATATAAATTTTTGGAATTTCACTCATAGTTGTTGAAGAAAATTCGTAGCCGCATTCAAACATCTAACCATTGCGCTATTTGCAGAAATTCTGTTCAATATATTACTACAGAATTTTTGCCGTTAACAGAATCTGGCTACCTCGATTTATCAAGGATGACACAGGAGCAGGTCAATCAGTGGAGCCAGCCGCATATTTTCCATTTTAAAACAAAACCGGTAAATCGTTGATTTTTCTTAAGACATGTCTCAAAAATCCACCGTTATACGCCATGGTACCAAAGCGAATTTAGCCTAAATGCAATGCAGCGCTAACTTAGCGACTTTTCACAGTTCTTGGCTGCTAGCGATCCCCAGGCAAATGTTCCATCGCAGATGGCACGTCAATTTTTTTCGTGTATCATATCATCATGCTATACAATTATTTATTCACGAAATAAATTCTGAAAAATAACACGGCGGCGGTCCATAAACTTACAGTATAAACTTTATTAAATGCATATTGAGCTGAGTGATTTCAATTGCAGTCAGCGATCGATATCTTCGTTCATCATATGGGAGTTGTAATCAACGCACAGAACGGTGAACTTGCTCAGATGCAAACTGTGGTGCATGTGGACACATTCGTGCAATCACTTGTCAACGTGTTGCCTTCGATCGGAACGTTTAGTAACGAAGACCATAGTGCATCGTTGACCGGACAATTGCTTCAAACGCAGTGAGTTTGAAAAATTTGCATGCGAGTAGACTCATCTTTAGATACAGAACAACAATGCTCGATGGTTTTCAGAAAAAAAACAAAAAAATCAAAATATCGTCGGATTCCATCGTCAGTATTTATAGAGAACGGGCTGCGAAGCACAACGATGGTCACCTACTACACTCAGAAAGAACCATCACGTTAACATGTACAGAGAATCTCCTGACATATTGCGTCCTCAGTTAAACCATTCCTCCTCTCTTCCCATTCTATCACCCTATGAAGATATACTAATTTTGTAGCTCTGTGCAGCCTTAATGGAGGTGATAGGAAACTTATAATACTAGTTGAAACAGGCAAGAATGATTTTTTTTCACAGGATGTTTTGCAAATCCGCTCACACGATATACATATTTTAATATCGGCACTTCTTGATATACTTGGGGTTGATGCCGATAACTCCTCTTGCATAAGATGCATTGTGATCGTACAAGGATTATGCAGCAGCATCAATGTTATTAAATCTTTAAGATTTCCTTATCGCGTGCATTTAGCTCGTTTCTTACCCGCATCAATGAAACCAACGCTTTGTAGACTATCTCTATCCTACTCGGTGCAGTGTATTGGTAGTGCGACGGGCCCTGATTGTGATCTACAATGTAATAAATCATCGGTCAATTCTGCTGTAGCCATATGCCGTTCCGTTACGACTGGATTTTTCTTTACATGCACGTATATCGGCGGCAATCGTCAGGTTTCGTTTCATTACTTCATTACTTTTCCATCAAAAAAAAAAAAACTTACTCGAATAATTTGGTCATCGAGAAGAAAGCAACTTTCCGACTGTTAACCTACCCATTAAGCTGCAAAATTATTTTGATCCTTGAGAATTGTAATTCGGTAAGGAAAATTGCTAGCTTCTTAACTATAAATGACTGGTGATAGAAAGAGTTCGTAGCTCATTCTGTTTTTTTTTTTGAACACGCCATCCAATAGTAAATCAGCTTAGACAGAAAACCAACAGTCACATTTTTCTTCGGGTTCCCCGACAAAATCAGAGATGTTGAAGAGTAGGAGGAATTCAATGATCAATATTGAATGCTTATTGTATGCTGAATGCAGGGGTTCTCAGTTTTATGAAATGGTCCATTATTATTTCTTCTAATCCGTGCCAATGTGTACACTTGCTTCCTTTAGTTTGGTGTGCTCGTAACTGTGAGTGGCGGAATCGGTGCACTGCCAGCACCCACTTTGAATATCATCCCATCCGTAACCCTTATTTCCTTATTCCCACCTGTTTTAATAAATTGTCAGTTAAAAAAAGCTTCAACCTTTGCTTTAGGCCTTAGTTTAGTAAAACATATATGAGCCCTATCATCGATAACAGCTCTAGCGAAGGATGCGAAGGCAGCTGTAATTTCATCGATATCGATGCAGCTGACAACCATGCCCACGCATGATTGTTTTGACCAGTTTCGGAACGCCTGGTGGTTGGCCTGCTGGCGATCCGTCGGGTAAGCAACCGGGAATCGAACTCACGTCTTCCCGCATGCGAAGCCGGAGCTCTACCATTGAGCTATTGCCCACCCAACATCTCTAGTTACCCAAGTTAATTCATTTTAGGTGCAAAATTGCAAAGCATGCCCATGGGGCATTGCGGAAGACTCGTATTGCCGTGACATGAATGGGGGCGTCCTGCATCCGCTATCGGCTGTAAGTTCTCCATTATTTCATCAATATTATTCTGGAGATAAAAACACCTGAACTATTTGAAAATAAAAAGACAACTGTTTGTTTTATACGTAGCACTTTTGTTAATAAACAAACATTTCTCCACTCGGTTTTTGAAATTTTCGCTCAGAAATTTCCAGCTGGGACGATTTTTAATGGACTTTTTCGTTTTACTTAGAGCGGTTGATCAACGTAACGAACGAGAACAACGAGTAGGTTATTTAGCTAGACTCACTATGCGATGCTTATTGTCTACAGTGGTATAATTTGACTGATTCCAGCAAGTGGTAGCACCAGGATTCAAGACAGCAACAATCGTGCTCTCAGTACTTGCGTGCACACTCTTCGTTCTACTCATGCTCGTCACCATCTATTCCTTCATATTGTAAGTCATCTTTACGAATATATAAATCTCTCATAGAACTGCAAGTATATGATGCGCTTTGGCTACTTCCGCAATATTCATTTTATCTATACTATTTTACAAAATATTCTTTGTTATTAGTATGTATAATTGTGGGTCCGGTAAATAGTTGCGCAAATTATTGGTGGTTACGTGGCCACTTTATAAGCTCCCCTCCTCCCTCTCCC
>JPKZ01000272.1:632633-666657 GCA_000803305.1 Toxocara canis | reverse complement strand
GCAAAACTGCCAAAATATATAATCATATATAAATATATAAATCTTTCATAAAGAATTGACTGAGCTTATGATGAATGGTTCGGTGAGCAGAAGTTTTAATTTTTCAAAACGATTCCAAGAAAGAAGTTACAGCGAAAAACGACTGAGAAGCTGATGTATTATAGAAGCGACTTTTTGTATTTTTGTAATCTAACATTTGTTGTTATTTTGTGCAAAGTTGTTTAAAAATTTTTTGAGCAACCACCTACGTTTCGTTGCAGTGTTATCTAATGCGCTAGCAAAGTCATATGGAAGACCTCACTTCGAGAAGGGAGGAGGGCGGGATACGCAATGAGAGAGAGGAGGGAGGGTCTGAAATTTGCGCTTTTACAATATGATGAAGAACAAAAATAGTTGAAAGTAGAAAATTGAAAGCTGAGGGCTACATTTTGATTTGATCGGGCGCTGGCAACACGAAACCGTTGTTTTGTTGTACTCATTTCGCCGAAAGGGTATGGATTTCACTAAGTTGCAAATTAACTTTAGCATACGACCAAAAAAAAACACGTAGCGAAGCAACCTTTAATGGTTTGAAAATTTAGAGTGAAACGATCTATGAAGGGTGATGAAGGAGCACCTGGACACAATTACCACTCATCGCTGAGAGCAGAAGGAAGCGCTAACAGACCACTCCTCCAGGTCTGTCAGCCTTTTTTACTCACGCATAAGCAACGATTAAGAAACACTGCAAAATAATGCAAAGGAAGTGAGAGCTTTCAGAAAAATGCTTCCAAGCATTTCGTTGGTAGATGAAAGTGTAAAAGCGTTTGTTGGCCTTTCAATGAGTTATAATTCGTACGACATGAAGGGTACTATTCGGTCGAAGAATTTTTGCATTCGAGCTGATGAACCAAATACCAAGGTTGTCCTTTAAAAGGAAATAGGAAGAGTGGACGGCAGTTGTTCTGATCAGACTTGATCAGAACAATCGTCGTCCACTCTTCCTGTTTCTAAGAACCATCTCGTGGCTATAGCATAAGGCAGCTCAGAAGTACGGTCATTGTGACCTTAGCAGGCAGATAGGCGAATAAGAAGGCAGCCTTGAATTGTGGTAGCTTGTCATGCGCGTTGAAGTTAAGGTTAGAATCGTCCCAGAGATAACTGAAGATCTCACTTCGCTGCACGACCATTCAGAAGATACGCACGCTTGGAGGCTGTCAAATCCAGCGCTGAGGCACGAGAAGTCTTTTGTAGCACAGAAAGACTGCGTGCCATTAAAATTAATAGCGAATAGTTTTCCGAAGATTTCTTGAGAACTAAGGCGACTATCGTGCCCAAAGCAAAGTTCGTACCGGTCAACTTTAAAAAAGTTTCCAGAAAGCTGACTGATCCCTGCTCATCACCGCTTTTGATTGTGCTACCTCGGTCACGGCTTTATAAAAACAGCATTAAGGAAGAAAAAAAGTTAAACTGCATGGACACATCTCAATGACCGGATACACGCAAAAATCACCAGCACCGTAGACAGCAGTGCAGTATGCCGTAAGGCAGCCGCTGAAAAACCTTCGCTGTGAACCAATTGAAGCCAGTTGTTGAGGAACTTTCAACGAACGCCCACCATCCAAATCTATCCGTTACTATCAATTTTCATAAAGACAAATGCTACCTGTTCTTCTGGAAGGAATACGGTTTTTATTCAACCAGATTTCAGGCAACATATACAGCACAATCGCCTGCTCCATCAAATGGTTCATATCAGAGCGCCCCGTCCGCAGCGCCACGCAGTACTCCGAATTTGGATGCCGTGCCAGGAAGTTAGTCTTTTCAATATGAAATTCTCAGCTGTATTAAAAGATAAAAAAACAGCAACAAACAAAAATACATAGCACTCGACGGAAATTGTTTTTGCGTTTGTTTTTCTTAGCGTAAAATATTGTCGTTTAATCTAAGGATGTTTCAAACTTAATGAGTTGATTTTTATGGGGGGAAATTCTGTTTGCGATTATCCAAGTTAAGTAAAAACATCGATCACTTAGGAAAAATGCATTATTTAATTCGATTCAGTTAATCAGATGCAAAAGCATTATGAAATATTGCTTTTGGATCACATGCACATTCATCACAAAATTCACTTGTACAGTTCTATCTCGGATGCAAATAGCCCTTCGTTCGACCGCTACCAGCAGTGCAAAACGAACGAAATCTGGCACATTTTACTCCATAGAGAATTCGCCATCAAAGCGACGCGGTAAAAATAGCACCAATTGAACAAATCGAACGAATAGACAGACAGACCCACTTAGCCACTTTGCATCCCTCTCGCTTTTTAACGCACTTACAGAATGTAGATGGCGTAAGAATTGTTCGGTTCAACAGAGGAAATGGGCAACTGCGAAGAAAATGGGCCACATTCTAGACCGGTTATAGATTGATGCAGGCGGAAGGGGGGGAGAGGGGGAGGGGCCGAGGAGCCGTCATACCTTTTATACAAGTTAGAATAGGAACCGTACAAATCACAGTAACATGAAAAATAAGCCTGTGAAGAAGACGGACAGGTTGAACCTTTTATTGCAGAGTTTCAAAGAATGTGATCGAAGTTTGAGATCACTTTTGGAGAATTACTTTTGAAACATAACAACTCTATCAGAATTTATTATCAGAAACCACGCGTTTACAGAACCTGCACTTCGAAAGACGAACTTCATACCGCCCGCACATCTGGGAGGAGCTGCATCGGTTAACGACACCCTCAACAGCAGCATTGCCAGTGTACCCAGTGTACCAATGCCACCAAGTAGGGAGGCCGACGTTTGAATCAAAATCCGGCTAACATTGTATGTCGGATCGACCGGACACTAATTACTTGGTTACACGAATCAAGTAATGTAGAGTATCAATTCCCAAATGCTACAATTGCTCAAAAAGAAAGATATGCACAGAAGTATTTTTACAAAACGCAACCTGAAGATTGCTTATTGAGAGATTGGTATATGAAAGTGCTTTTCTTTCACAAAAATAACCGGAATCTAGTTCAGTCGATTAATTTCATTCCATGATCGATATCAATTTCCTTCCGATATGGTTAATTTTTGACCAACCTATTGGAAGCATCTCGATCGAATACCATTAACCCGCATAAGTCAACAAATTACCTTTTGATTTATTCAGGAGTAAGAGAATTCGAGATGGTTTCCGAAGCACACGAATATCTCAGTTGCGAAAATTATTAGGGTAAAAAAAGTTGTAATTTTACAGCATTACGATATACAGTTACATCAAATGCGTTTCTGCAATGCGCGATTGTTTTTATGCATTTTAGAGAATCTGTTTTGTTGTTGCGGTCGATTGTTCTTAGTTTAAAAAATTTCTACTATAATTTTCCACGGTATTATCGGAAATGCAAAAGCAAACTAAAGTATTTTTCAGACTTTGGGATGATAGACGATTTGAAAAATTTTGTTTTCCGTGCTCTTGGCAGATTTTTTTCCATTTCAGGGAAATAGTTCGAAGGATGGATGAACCGGGGATTTGCTTCTTTTAGCATAAGTTATACTACCTCTCAAATTAGTATAGCTTATGCTAGGAGTAAACAGAACGCCTGAACTAGCTGATTTGATATTCATTGAAGCGTATTAAAATGGAAATTTTTAACGCAATTCGTTCCCACAAATTCGAATCGCCCCTTTTTAGGGTGCTAAGGATACGTATTAGATGTCGGCAAAGATGAGACTACATACTCCCGGTCCCTAGGTAATATGGAAAACTGAGGGCCCTTCACATCGACTAGCCAAAAGTGTTGCAAGGTCACCAGGAAGAGTAGCATGGGAGACGCGCTCAGGCAATCACTGATGACAAACGTGAACCTCGATGGACTTTTCTTACAGCGTGTGATAAAACCGATTTCAGACGACGTGAAACGAGTGTATAAGTTACACACTGCATATCCTCTGCCTGCCTAAATTTCTTGGGATAATTGGGCAGTGCGTGAGCATTTGAACGCTCTCGTTGCCGACGTTTGAGACGTATTCCGCTTTGTTTTTTTGATTGTATGCAAAGTTTTTGTTTTTTGATTTTATCCCTTGCTTTGGCAATACGTCACATAGGCACTGAAAGCATTGTGCTGCCTTGCCGTCATCCGGTTGTTGTATATTTGAACGAATGTATTTACGCGTTGCTTTCAAGGTCTGTCAGCATTCCTTATCACAAAGGTGACTGCCCACATGTACGCACATGTTAGTACTTCGTAATTGACGTTACCTTTGTTATCAGCTAAGTGAAGCGATAGTGTATGCGGACAATAATGAAAAATCGAGTGAAGTGATGGCGTACCCATCGCGACACTCCACGGACATGATCGTGCTGTGCAAGGCTAAGCAGAAACGACAACGACAGTTGTAATGGCGATAAGTTGTGAACACCAGCTTATCTGAACGAAGGATTGATTGCATTTTTGGAGGCAGCGTGAACAATTCTATTACCCAGTTAAATTTTCATGGGGGTTTTCGAAAACCTGTCTCATGAAACTGCCGTTAAGTTCTCATCTTCAGCGCTCATATTTTCGAGTTTTTATACGATGGTTGCTTGTTTAATATCTAACATTTCGTACTCAAAGGGCACTACCTAACCAAAAACAATGGGGGAAGACATCAGAACAGTTGGCACAAGATATCTATAGGTTATAAAATTTCAGTAACAATTAAACGTCTACACATCCGTTTGTTTCTCAAAACGAAAAGGTCTCCTTCGTTCAAATGCCAACTAGATTAGTTGCGAAATAAAACACTGCGACAAATTTCGAATATGCAAGTTTGATGATGTCGTTCTCAAAAGTGCAAAGCGCATTCGAAAGTGCAACGAACGGAGAGTAAGTTTGCACATACCATCAACGACCTCCACAAATGGTTCTTTATGAATGCATAATTTAAACAATTTAGCTTCAACGCAATAAGCCATAACATGCATCAATAATTTTAAAAAAATAAGTCAGTTATCGCTATGCTCATAGAATGATGAGTCGTAACGCAGTGAAGAACAACTTTAAAGGCACGCAACGTTTCATGAAAAACAGTAAAGCCAATATAACTCGATGAGCCAATCGTGTATATACACAGCATTTAACAAGGTTAATCAGGCCAAACTTGAGTGCCCGCCTTCACCCTTTCACTCTTTACTGCACAAACATTAAAACGTCTTACATATAATTCCAAAAAATACCTATTTCATCAATAGAAATACATTCTCAGCAAATATCCAAGAGATGGTAAAACCGTACAACATTGAATAAGGCCCTGTGGCCATAAAATCTATAGTTTTCTAAGACGTGAAGTAGCAAATCTTTGGACGGTATTTTCTTGCCATCCTCAGAAGCGCGACTACATTCGAGGAGGAAGCAATGATAATGAGAAGAAAAAAATTGAGTGGTTTGGGGATCAAACGATTAGCCTATTATGAATCGAAATTTCGCAACACACTGCTTGACTGCCAGTGTTAATTCTGCATCCTAACACATCTGTTACGTATGTAACTATTGCGTGACGTAGCGCATGATTAACCGTCATCACGCTTACGCATTCCAAAGCAGTTCGCGATTCGCACTTCGTCCACAAACGAATATCAGTCTGGTCAACGAGATCGCTACATTACAATTCCACAGTTCACGAAACATGAACTAAACAAAATAAAGTCAAAGACAAATGAGATTCGTTAACTGAACGTTCACAGTAGAAATTTTTCCACTGGATTGTTCATTATCACATGTGTTTAACAGATTAACAGCAAATAATTGCAAACCACAATGCGTAGCATAATGGCGCCTTCAGATTTATGGTACCGTTGCTCGAAGCCCGCCAACACTTTGCCGCTCTTGCTTTATAGCCGTTAGTCTTCCGTTCCACAACACGAGGGCTACAGAATATTTCCGAATAATGAAGACAAAGACTCTTCGGCACGAGCAACATGAGCTTATTCCAAAATATATTAAACATTATCGAAAAAATATTTCTTCCAAAAAAAAATGGACAAACGCTAAAACAGTCTGTAAATGTACACATTTGAGGTAGGTCATGCCCCATTTTGCCTCCATAAAAGAAGTGATCCCATTCAACTAAACTGAACATTGCAAATAATAAATTAGTATGTGCAGTCAGGGCTTTCGCTTCGTTCGTCTAAGCCAAACGCTTCAAAATGCCAATTATCCAACACTACACTTCATCTCAAACATTCTATCTCTTCGCGCGTTTAAAATCTGCTTGTGAGTATTTTGATGTATATTCGATTGAACGGTAACAAAAAAAAATACACTAGCTGCGAGGCATAAACAATAATTGCAGTTAACAGGCTCTCCGTATTAAACTGGTTTCGGATTCAGCCAAAAGATGGTCGACAATGAATTTTTAATTAGCCTTACGATGGTATGATAGTATTGAACACTTTTTCCTGTTACCTAAGCGAGTACGAGAACAACGTGCATAGCATTTACACTGTACTTAGGTGCTGCAAAGCTGAGATAGTCTGAATCATACGGGAAGATGTGCCTAGGCCATTTGTAAATACTATATCACTTCGCAAGAGAACTCAGCATTCGCAGATTATTTGAGAAAAGGAGGGAGAGGGGTGGTGGAAGGGTAGTGGAAGAAGACAGGACGCTGTAGGGACCAATCCCTCGCGGATATAGAAGAAGAACTACGTTAAACAATTGTGGCTGTTTTGCCTTTGCGATTAGCCGCATCTTTATAATAATCCAAAAGCGCTTCCATATGAGGGTCCGTATTAGTAGGAGTGACTTTAGCTAGTGGGCTTCCGTTGCCTAATACCATGCCGTTGGCGGTGGCTCGTAAAGCGCTCGTATACGATGGGGGAGGCGGACGATGGTTGGGCGACGAAGTGACACTCCTTTTCGGTGAAATCGAGCTCAATAGGTTATTTTGAGAGACGAGTGGAGAACGTTGCTGATATCGCTGCACATCGACACTCTCAAGTGGCTTGCTGAAATGTTTCAAAACACAGTGTTGTCAGTGCACTTAGTGTATATAGAACTGATTTCATTTCATCATTAAAAAATAATAAATTCAAGCTAGCTAGTGGAAATGTGTTTCATTTCCACTAGCTAGCTCGAACTGTAAGTGATCTCAAAGTAAGCACGGATTCAGCTTCAGCCATCAGATTATACAATATGCTTCGAAACTGAAAAAGAGGAAAAAGCGCCTTATGGTGATCAATACTGTACACTGAGTCGTCCCTTATTTCTATAACTTCTTCACAAAGTTGCCTACTTGCAGAGATGTAAAACATTTGACTCTCGCCGTAATCATATTTTAGACTGAGTGGCCCACGGAACGACTATAACGACCCGTTCGTTCTCCCGAGAAGCGAAAAGATGTACGTTGTTAGCGTGGAACGTGAAAACTAGAAAGAGATGTACGAGTGTGAAAGAATTACTCCTTCAAATAATATGACTGAAACGACGAATGTCTAAACATCTTCAAATAATGGAGTTAAGTGAAATCAAATTTTCATAAGTTATCGGCTTCAACTGATTAACACAGTTTTTGTTTGCACACTGAACGATGTGAATTTAAGCGTTCCATATAGCTGCTATAAGAAGTACACGTCAAAATGACGATGTAGCATACTAGTGCCGTAGCATACCTAGTTTCAATGCTTACAAGGCCAGGTCCACGTGCGACAGGAAATGTTGTGGTGACACGAGGTGCGCTCATCGGTGAAAGATGTGAAATGAGTTGTGATGTAGAGGTACTGCTTGAAGACGAGTCATAACGTCGACCATCGACCGTCGCATCACAGCCGCCGCCCACTGTACCGCCAAACTTCGTTACCGAGCCAAATGAGCTCTGTCTGGAATGGAACAACTTTGACGAGCCATTTGTTGCACACCAGTGAATCCACTCATTCTGCTTCAAATCTTAATCACGCAAAAAAATTTAAGTTTAACAGAGAATCGAATCTTCTAGATGATTGACTCTGTCAGCCTATTCAGAAAAAAACAGCATAATTTGATTGGCTATTATTTCATCGTCGCTTACCACTTACGGATTACAACGGAACCATCAACGGTGTAAACGCATTTCTCCGCTATGTACTATATAATCATAAAGGCTTTTTGTAATGGTATAACTTCGAAAAAAAAACAGCAACGATTGCAGGAATAAATTCGAATGAATCTTAAGCCGCTGGGGATGTGACCTTGTGGTTAAAAGTGTCAGTGGAAGTGAACCATCACTGAACCAGCGCGTGCGATTAGATGTCAAGAAAAACAAGCTGAGTAAATAAAATAGAACCGTTTCTGAAAAGTATAAATTAATCGCCGGTCAATATGAAAAGTATCAAAAAATATTTTAAAAATCGCCAGAATGCGCCAAAACTGTCAGACTGCCAAAATAACGAAAAATCTTGTTTAATCAACTGTTCCCGATGATGGAAACCAACGGAAACGATGGAGAAGAAGGGATGTAAAAAATGAAGACTGACAAAGACGACAGAGGCAGTATGAGTAAACTAAATCGCACTTAACACACCTATTTCTAACGGCTCGCCTATCGAGGCTAGCCGTATCAATGCCTCCAGTATAAGAGTGAGACATGGGCATCGCGAGCCGTTTATGCGAAAGTGCACTCATTGTAGCTGTTGTACCTGTCGAAGTGATACCGCTCTGAGGGATTACCATTCCCCTCGAATTAACCTCGCTTGTCTCGTTCCATGGATGTTTGAAACGCATATTCTCGCTTTCAGATGCTTTGCTGTAATCCCGATTCAGTCCCTTAAAGTTGAATGCTTGTAAACAAAAAGGCACATGCACATCCATCTCACTCCCCCTTTCATAAAAAACAGCCTTTAAACTTTGCAAAATGCGCATAATGACGGCTGTAAACTCGAGGACCGCTAGTTCTACAGAGAGCATATTTGGGTGTTTCAGATCGAGCTCAATCATACCAACGTACTCTTGCAGCCGTTGTTCAAAAAAGTTGCAAACACAAAGGTCGTGCTCCCGTTTTCTAGAAAGATTTGGATTAGCACGCTGTAGGCAAGGCCACGTAGTGACCTCGCAAACGGTGTGAAACGTTGCGCACTGACCCCATGTGCACTAACACAGCTGCCTATTGTCTGAGAACGCATAACACCAGGCTGCCGCACACGTAACAGCACCGAAAAGGTTTGATAGTCTCTTATTTAATAATACTGCAATTTTAGTTTTCTTTTAAGGAACCAGCCGTCATCATTCTCTATGCGACCGACAGAAGTCCTGGGAGCTATTTGCGCGCTCCTTTTCTACACCTAGCTGCGTACCATATTCTCCCTTAATTGTCTAAATGAAAAGTTACGAGGTCATAGGTGTGATTCTAAACAATTAGAGAGACTGAAATAAACCCTCTCTAAAGCCGCGAACTTCATAGCCCCACGGACGTTCATCAATAGAATACGATGAGTCAACAATATTATTTGAAAGAATACAACCATAAAACATTTATAGTAGGTTATAAGGAGAGAAGACGAACTGAAACATCATCAGATCATCAGTGACTCTACATTAAGATTCTATCGAATAAACCACTATATTTCTGATGGATTCCCTCGCTGCAAGGGCCGAACAACTGCAACCAGCGTTCTGCGCTATTTTCGAAACCTCACAAAAATTCAAGAAAACGCTGCGCTCATAAACTAGTCGGAACATTTCCTTCAACGGAGCAAATCAATGTTGCAGATTTGCCAAACAAAGAATGCTCTGGAACTGAATCGGGAATGTTTCGCTGCAGCAGGCGGTAGACGTTTACGTGGTTCATGTTAACAAGACTATTACTATGAAAATATAATTTTGTCCGAAATACTCTTCATTCCACAAAATGACGATCGAACGAAGTGGAGGAACAAAACGAGAATGGATGAACCTGTTCAACGGATCGACAATCCCACGATGTTGTTTGAGGAGAAACACTGTACATGCCAATATCATGGCGGCGTGAATCCGCATAGTTCGGACGAAATTCACTATTAGATACGAAACTGGAAGCAGAAGCTTCACCTTCTGGTTGGGGCAGACTGTGTTCTGAATGCGCTCGAGGCACTCTCGACTTCAAACTACCCACATCCTAAACATTTTAAATTACCGATTACGTCCGCATAGAGCCATAGAAAGCTCATGCAAGCGCAGCAAAAGGATATGAAAATAATAAGAAAGGTCTAATAAGTCTTTAAAAAAACGATTCCTCTTCAGTCATCTTATTATGGGTTAAGTTGCAAAAGAATGAGATTCACAGAGCGCAATTTGACAATGAAGGTGAACGCACAAAAAAACTATGACTGTCCACAATTAGCAATCAGTATCTAAATCCAATAAGGCAGTCCCATGATCACAATCGAATTGAATCTTATAGTTCAAACCGAAAACATTCTAATATGGAGCTCATCAAAATAAACATGCACAACACGCTACTCAATATTTTTTAACGAGCAAACTTTTCACGCAGTGCATATTCTTTAAAAATGCAGAGAACGGTTAGATAAAACTGGCAAAAGACGTAGACAAACTATGGCCAAGTAAAGCGGTGCATAAAAGAAAATAAATTCATATGGGAAAAACATAATTCATATTTTTTTGGGGAAGGGGGAACGGAGGACAGTGGAGCTACCGTATCATGTCAAAAGTGGGACAGAAGGATTAGTAATATCTGCGGCGAGATAAACGCGCACCAGATTTCATGAGGACACTGTGATCTAACCCTATTATACTTGAACAACGAAGTGCGAAACACTTGAATATATGTAATATGTAGCCCTTTGTCATAAGGATAAATGAAGCAAAGTTTATTGCTCGAAACGAATCCAACCAAATTCCAAATGTTCAATAAAACATTGTTACCAACCCGTTCATAGTACTTCTCTGTGTCCAATTACTGTGTAATTGTTGGACACAGAGGAGTACTAAGAGACTGTGTCCAACTGTTCAGGCAATCTTCTAAAAAAATCAACAAGAAGAAGAAAGACTCACGTTGAGTGTTGGAAAATTTGTTTCTCGATAGCTGCTTTTGTAAGATGTATATGTCTTGTACCCAACGTTCTCGTACCTAAAGTAGTTAATGATTAAAAAGAGACTCATAAGCGTATTTGGATGATTATTGCCAAAGTTCGAAAATGCATTTCTGCAGCGCAGAAATACTTCACCTCTCGATAGCATGTATTACAGCCCGAACAATGGTAAATCACACACTGAAAGTCGCTGTCTGTCATAAGGGACAGACAACCAAGGCGGTGAAGGGTAAGGACGGAAAGACTCGTCACTTCCAATGTCTCGCAATGATAAACAAGTGGGCTGAGTGACACTTAAAGTGTATCAACAGTGCAAAATGAGTATATGCGTACATCCACTCACATCTGGCTATCACTTATTATGCGCAAAAAGAAACTGAAAACATTGAAATTAAACAGAAAAGATTTCAAAGCAACAGTTTCATCTGGGGCTTCCTATAATACCTTTCTCATTCAGCAACCGTCACGATGGCAGCACGAAAAAAAACTGGAAAAGAGCAAACATGGGACATAAAAAAGAAAATCTGGAGCAAAAAATGGACCCAATGGTCAGCAAGGGTCGCATTCATGTCTGGAAATCGGAAACAGTGGGATAGGTATGCGAAGAAATGATTAATATGCTTATATTTGAAAGCTACGATGATTATTGTGAGCGGAGATTTCGCGTCCAAACTAAACTAAAGGCAATGACATAGAAAAGGGTTCGCAATTTGAACAACTTTCATTGAAAGCAAAAATATTAAATAACGATTACACATGAAGGAGGCGGGAGATACTGTGAGAGTCGGGAAAGAGAGATGAGATATTGATTTGAATGTATAGCAGCAAAAAAACGAACAAAGGTAAGTGCGGGGTACTGTCGCTCATAGCTCTCGATTTCACATCCACTTCAAGCGGATTGTCCAGGTCGTCGGCCGATAACCGTACATCACCAGTTTGCTGCATTTGCATATTAGCAACAAGCTTTGTCATTGGCAAGGTGGGTCTTCGTGTGGGCGTCGGTGGAAGGCCATTAGCACCCGCCGACGAGCACGAATAATTGTTAGTCGATCGAGGTGTTACCGCATTTCGCTGCGATGAACCCGAGGCAAGTCGCTGTGAACATCTACTGAAAAAAAAAACATCTGATTGGTCAATTTTTGATGAAGGCTTCTCATTTTGCCGTCAGATACCTTCCTGGAGGAAGCTGAGGACAAAAGGCAACCAAAACAAAGAAAGCTCCTGCGCCGTATGAAGCGGACAAAGAAATAGCATTTTTACATTTATTCTTTTTCAAGATTATTAGATTGAAAGACTCCTTCTATGATGTATATGATCAGCCATTTGATATTTAAAGAAGCAAACCTTGCAATGAATGTGCACCAACAGACTATTTAAGCACAGTCGCGACTTTTGCACACACTTGGCTCAGTTTTCCTTTAATTTTTATACGCCCCTACTTCAGTGCGTCCCCAGCTTCAGTTCGATTAAAAAGTCGCATCTTTCGCTGTTGCATGGGACGAGGAGGAAAAAATGACAGTATGGGAAAGCGGTTACCAGATGTGTTGAAGTGCCAAACAAAGAGAAGAAATGGTGGCTGCGCAAATTCCTGGAACTCTCAGAACGCCGGCAAACAGAACAACGAAAATAATCCGGTTCAAAGCGAGTTACCTCTTCGATTTTTGTGGTGTTATTTCGTCCTCTTCAGTTTCGCTCTTTTCATTGTCGGTAGCAGACAAATCAGGAACCGAGCCTCGGGGTGTTGTTGGACATGACTTGGCCACCAATGAGCCTCCTGTCCGAGTCATACATGGCGTTGCCGCATGACTTGCACAGCTCGACCAGGATCCTGCAATACGAAGAACAAACAAATCGACGCACAACTTGTTCACTAGAATGTAAAGCGCAAAAGGCTGGAAATATGTGCGGCCGTAGAATCTAAGAAAAACGTTAAATAGTCTAACATAATATGCAAATACAACAAAGTGCAATGGCGAAAAAAGTAAAACTGTATTGCACAGAATGCACCATCACCTATATCGATGAAAATTTCGTATCAGAGAACAAAAAAACATGGGCCTAGCGATTGAAATGCCGAAACTTTTGCGGCAAAGTGAGGGGTATCACTTCATTATCTCACTGCCGAAAAAAATTCTGAATGGCATTAATGCGTTAGCGCCGTGCTGCAAAAAATTAATGTTGTTCGTGTCATATTCCATCCAAACTTACAGCCTGTGTATGTCAAAAAATCAGACTGCTCATGTAAAACCTCTCTCTAGACGATACGTATACAGGTGGTACTTTTGGACGTTACACACTTACACGGTATTCCCTAGACGGTACTCTCACTCTTTCTCAATCGACATCACATAACTTATTTATTTAGCATACTACATGTTATTAAAAAGCTAAAACGATTGAGTTCTTATATCTAAGTAGCTATCATAGTTGTTTTAAACGAACGTTGAACTCATCACCTCACGGATGACTGCAAACTAGCCCGAATAATTTATTTATTAAATTCGAAAACGTTGTTTTAAATTGCACTAAACTGTCACCATCGATGAAGTATAGCGATCGTTAATACAGCGCCCTGATCTCACCAAATTCATGTTTCTCTTTAGTGCCATTTTGCATTAAAGCTGATTACTGGCGAAAACGGCCGAAGCGGTTCGAGAAACGTTAGCTAATAGAATGCTGAACCCAAAACTACACATGGATTTAAAAGCTTTCAACTTAATGACAAAATGTCTAAATCAACTATTAAACAGCTTTTCAGCATTTATATAACACCCATGAAAAACAATTGCTTTCATTTCTTCATTCCACATCGACTGGTTACTACAGCTGACGCAATCATTGCGCGTTAGTGTAAATATGAAGAGAGAGCGTTGGCGGTATCTGTCAAAGATGATCACCGCGCTAGCCACATCTGAGACCGCCATCTTTGAAGCAAAACCTACTGAGCCAGAACTGATGAGTGAGATCCCCAGAAGCAGTAACTTACTCTTTCCGTTCGCAGTCGAGTGATCAGTACTACTAACGTCTGGTTTACTAGCCGATAGCCTGAGCTGGTTGAGTCCCATTTCGAGACCTCTCAGTTTCTGCGTGGCTGCGATCAAATCCTTTTGACGTTTCTTTCTCACCGATTTATTCATCGACTTATCTTTTGCCAACCGTTCGGCAGCAGCCACAATTTTTCGATGAAGTTCCACATCGGTCTCGAGCTTTGTTAACTTATCGTCCTTAAAAATGATAAATATTACCGCCGCTGACAAGAATAACGGTCAGTAAATGAGCATGCTCACCTCCATTCTTAACTTCTGCACTTTCTGATTAACCTGTTTGACGTTTTTTCGACGTTTTGAAAACGACGACATCATATGCATACTAAAAAACGATGTGAAGGGATAATAGCGATTTTGTTCAATGCATACGTTCTGGCTTTCTGGGAAAGATTTTTCGAGATATAACAATGACATTACAGATGGGATTAACATCCACCAAATTGATAATAATTGTTGAATCCTTTTCAAAGATATACAGCTGAAAACTGTACTCATAAAAACATGTGAAATATTTAAAAGCGTAAACAAACAACGGTATTTACATTGTCGAAGGGCCTTTTGAAGACCTCCTCGCTCAAACAAAATGCAGTCCCAACACGACGTTTCACCTTTGGCTCCGGTTCACCTGGCATTAACGTCTTGTAGATCTCTTTAGGCATTTCTCCCGTGATCTCCTAAAATTTATAGCTGACAAAAAGGATTGATGCAGAGCCATATCAAATAAACCGGGGGGGGGGGGGGGGGGGGGGGGGGGGGGGGGGGGGGGGGGGGGGGGGGGGGGGGGGGGGGGGGGGGGGGGGGGGGGGGGGGGGAGGAAGGAAAAAAAAACTTTCAAACTATTTTTTGTACTGATCCTATACACTCAAACAAATCGATAAGCATTCAGAAAGTGAGTGAACGAATCAAATGGATTTTTTGATTTAGCTGGTAGACATGACGCCAGAAGATAATCACATCGCCAAAAAAACTCGGAAGAATGAAGAAAATCGCCGTTTTGCAGTACAATACAGTAGCCTAACCAGACTATTGCTTTTGAAAATTTCATAAGCGTAGAAAAGTCACAACGTATTAACGGCTGTGATGAACGAATTAAGTGACAGGCATGACTTGTTGCCAAAAATGTTCGATGCATCACCTGAATGCACAATTTTGCAATCAGCAATGAATTTTTATTTCAAAAATTATTGAGATGAATTTTTTCGACACCATCATGATGTGACCCTTTTTTGAACGAAAAATCCCGTATGTCTGAGGAGATTGTGAAAAATGCCAACACTATTGCCAATCATCGCGTTCACTGCAAATGGATAGTTCACTCCGAATGCATTAGTAATGCCAAAACGCCTAAAAAGGTAATAATGACGTTGAGCAAAGAAAAAGACGACAGCATACCGCTTCCTTGATACACACTTCTCTCAATTCTTCTAGTTTGGCAAGAAGCTTCTCTTCGAGTTCATTTTTCCTTCGTTTCAACTCCCTATAGAGCTCGAGATCTCTTTGCTTCTCTTCTTCCGATTTGTCTGCAATAGAGGCTTTCTCCAACCATTTTCCGCAGCGGCAAAAAGCGCGCAAAATATATTTCTCTTCCCTTCGTATATCGATGCCAGTAGCTGTTTCAGGTGATGATGACAGCCACTCAAACTCAGATACACTTTTGTTTTTAATATCTGACTGATCCATATCTTACTGTTATCCTATTTTACTGTGATGGCTTCGCAGTGAGGGAGGGCGAGTGATTAAATAACAACAAAGCGAATTCAGTCAGATATTCAGCCTCATTTCTATATTCCACATCGCGAAAGCTATAACAATTCAAATAAGATCCAAACCGTCAGTAGCTTCTTTCCAAACGCGAGGCGCTATCATGACATTTACTGAGTGCACTACTTGTACCAGAACAACCATTTAGAACAGCCGGAAAAGGTGACCCTCGAAGACGGTTTTTGTGTCTCGAGTGAGGACGCATCTTATCCATGACAATCGAACGCCTTACGCATGCAACCTTATGCTTATAATTGACACTCGCAACACAAAAGATCAAACCTCGGGAGGAGTGGGAGGGGCTAAGATTTGATTAGGGGAAAAAAGCAAAACTAAGGTAACGAATTGTTGGCCTTTCCCGAACTTAAAAAACAAAACAAGACCCGCAACCCGCAAAGCAACTACACATGATCGACAGAAGTTTTTCCAGTTTTGCATAATCTACGCGCAGATGATCAAACCTCCGAGGATGCCTGCCTACGCTCAGGAATGAGTGATTCATTAGCAAGTATTCGTCTGGAAACTAATGAAAACAATGTTGAAAGCTGGATCTGAACTTTCTGGATTTCGAAGCAAATGTTCACCAATTAAACGCTCTTCAGCGGCTATTCATTCGCACGGGTTAGAACTTTTATAATAGCAATAAGTAACAATGAAACAGCACTTACGACTATAACCGCTGTTAAGAGAAGGCAAAGATGTGCACGATCCATCAGCCACTTTTGCCGATCGCATTCCACCGCTTAACGAATTTAATGAACTGCAATTTTCAAATATCGTATCCGTAGGAAGGAGACCGAGACATGAAGAATGAAAAAGTGCATTTCGAGAAGGACGTATTCCATAAGAAATTACAGAAGAAACAATGAGTGCCAGGCTGCTAAAGAAACTTCCTCAAACCAATAAAGCATCGTTCATGGAACAAAAAAAAGGATTATTCAAAAATGAGAGAATAGAATCACAAATCACTGTTTCTGAAACAGAGAAAAGAAAAAGCGTGGTTCAAGAATGAGAGAAGAAAACCAATCAATCTTTTCATGTTTAAATGGAAAACTATCAACTTGTCATAATCGCCATTCCCAATCGTCGTTATGAACTAAGTTCGTCCGCTTGCGTAATATTCATGCTATTAGCATCATTGCCAGATCCAAAACCATTAATAACTGCTACTATCTAACTAACATTCAATTGTCCATCATTCTAAAGCACTGGTGGAATAAACGAAAAGAAGAAAAGAGATGCCGAAAAACCGCTTTCAACAGCGGTAGTCGTAATTAGTGATGCAAATTTCATTTGTTCTGCTTTAAATACTGCTAAACACCTATAAAACCTACAAAAGAATACTGGAAAAAGAACGAAAGAAACAGAGTCGAACAATCGAGATGGAAAAAACCCGATGCCTATTCATAGCGCTTTTAAGTTTTCTTTTTTTCCTCTCTCAAAACATTTGCTGCTGCCTTTCTCTCCGCTTTTAATGCTATCACTTTTGTCAAGTAAAAATGCATCTATAAAAGGATTTTGTGGTATTTTCATACACCAAATAAACAGGAATTTTAATTATACAATACGCTCACCCTTATATCATTTTACATCTCAAACATATTCAGGAAGACGAGGAAGATGTACTGAAAATGAAAACGTTAACGCTCCAGCTAAATCTTACTTCACGTTTTGGCGTATTGTATAGTCCCTAGGAGTATGAAGGCATATCTATACTCGTAAAGACGATATAGAATGTCGTAATATCAACTAATGTTTTATTTTTGAGCTTCTGAGATTCTTTTTCAGCACCCTATTGGCATTTCCAATTAACATGATGTACTTCGTACAAGAGAAATCCTTTCAAACACAATTATTTTAAAAAAAGAAAACGAAAGAAAAAAATCACCTTAACGATGGCAACGAGGATCCAATAGAGGACTGACTAATGAGTCGACTCAGCTTTTCACTCAGCTCCGTTAAATCAAGTCCTGATCGATGTGTTTGTAGATTCTTCTAAAAATCTCCAACCCAGTTATATCCGTTCAAAGAACAACAAAAAAAAAGAGGAAAGCAGACAACAAATGCCCGAAAGAAATAAAATATGAAGAAACACTGAACTGCGAAAGTAATCGAACGATTAATAGGAAGGCATTAAAATCTCAACATAAAAACTATTTGCGCTCTAAAAGAGTGCCGAAATGTTGAGCGAAACAACGTAAACTTTCACACTCATTCACACGAAGCAGCATATTGTACTAAATATTTCGAAAGAAATTACAGTAAGATATAATGAACTGTAATATGAATAGGAAACAAGATTCACATGAATGATAGACAATTTTTAAAGGTCTGGTTGCTTCAAAATTCGTTTTAGTCATCTAATTTTCGAAAGCGAATTGATGCTCACTCCGAAATTTCCTCTTTCCCAGCCGTTGTAGCACTCTCTCTCTCTCACTCTCCGTTGAAAAAACACCATTGCAATAACGGTGTGAAAACTAAACGGTGAAAGCCAATGTATATATGAACTTAAAAAGAAGGGGCAAGAAGTCCACCGCATACGCTCGAGCGCATCAACCACAGTAACACTTATCGCTCCTTCAGTCATATTCAAAACAACAACAAAAAGAGCGACTGCATATGTTGACAAGTGCAAGGTTAATGAAGGCATATAAATGTGCTAGGTAACACAGGTGATACGACACGTGTCACATCACAGGTGACCTTTATGCACCACTGCCAGATAATAACTGCGAATACACAGCTGAGAACGCTCAGTGACATCGTCAATTCGCTTGGAGCTAATTATTATGCTAATCGAGCAAAACTTGTGATAAATGTCAAAAAAATCCCGTGCCATCCATAAATCTTATTTGCAATACTTCACCAAACACCTTCAGTTTAAAATGCATATTTCAATATTAGTGCTTGACGTCAGTCACAAGTGATGGGAGCGATATGTTGACCTTTCGTCCCCTCGCCATTTTGGCGTTCGTTTGTGGATGGCGAATGCTGACGACCGATCGACCTGGGACACTCGGAATTCGCCTCTAGTCTCTTTCTTAAGGGGTGAAAAGCAAATGTGAGCACTACTGACCTGGGTAGGCGATTGGTATGAAATTAAGGTTCGGAAAGGAAATCCAACAGACAATAGCTCTTGCCCGGAAACCGTGCGAACGGGAATTCAATCGGAACCGCATGAGCAAATTTAGGGACCTGGTTGCGACCTTAATTTGCAGCTCCATGAGTTTTGCGACCTTATTCTCTTTTTCTCCGACTTTTTACTTTCCCCCCTCTTTTTTCCTCTTTTCCTATTTTTCTTGGTTGGTTTCAACCATGACTCCAAGGTTGCGGGCTATTTCAGCAACTGCAGGAGGTGGGATGGAGAGAAGGAATGGAAAGGGTTAAGCTCACATATGCTGGCGCACTTCTTGATTCTACTCTACACATCAGCAATGTTGCTCTAAGCCACAATCTAAGGAGGGAGTGGTTGCTTCAGTAGACTACTCAACTGAAGGGAAGATATTCGCATTCGGTAGAGTGCAACACAATGACGGCACGGAATATGAAGGGCGAACAAGTTGTTGGCTTATTGTTAGTATGTATGTTGCACGATTCGTCAACCGTATGCAGCGATGTGGAAACGGATGGCGCTGAAAAAAAAAATTTTTTTTTTTGAGCTGCTTTCACATGTGCCCACCAATCAACTATTGTCTCCTCTCACAGAGCAACATCCGACAATCCACTCTATTTTAGGAAAGTTTTGGGATTCAAAGATACAGATGTCAAGCGTTTGTGCAAACCACAGCAATGTGTGTAAAGCTTATGAATTAGAATGGTATAATCTGAAAATGATACTTGCATTTGGAAATGAAGCGAAATGGAAATTACCGAACATAACTGATTTCCAATGAGCCCAAATTAGGTCCTTCCCTTTATTTCATATCTTTAAAACCACAATTCCCTCACTCTTCAGTGTCTAGAAAGCTCACTGTTGAAAAAAAGATATTCGAACATAGATGATAACATCGCCAATCACTTCATTACAAGTGCGTGTTTCACATCTGAACGTGTTAACGCTGACGATGAAACTATCTTTAGCGCTCGGCTGCTACGTTGCTGGTTAGCGATTAGATAGATGATACATACTAAAACGAAAAACGACCGAATGAGAATGAGAGCAAAGAAGTAGGTGAAGCAAAAACGCTAAAAACGCAGCAAAAGATAGGAGTGACGCAAAACGCCGTCCCTCTGAAAAATTGCTCCTCAAAGATAGTGAATGGTGGATTGCGGCTGGCAGAGTTAAAAAGATTTATCGCTAGAGCGATTTTACAGCGCTATACGACTTCAAACTTCTTAAGAATAAACAAATCAGTCTTTGAGCATTCTTTCACGTTACATTATCCCGAAGGTTATTTGAAACAAATTTGGTACACATTGCACTATCAAAACGATAAACATGGAACAAAACTGAGAACACTGGGAAGTAGACGATAGCACGAGCTACAATAATTTATGCATACCAGACTAGCAAAAATCGGAAATATACCAGGTAGAATATTTTGTACCAATTATGAAGAGCACATCAAAAACACTTCCCTATTTCTTCGATAGTTGGCGACGCTCATTTGTTCCGTGCTCAAACAGTGATTCGCTTCCCCATCAATCAAAAAAATGCCATTTGTTTGGATAACCAATCACTGCGCTATGGCATAATGCTTTCGAAAAAAATGATGAAGCGATTTCAAACGTCTCAGTATTCATCGAATAATCCAAGAAGTCTTAGAATTTTAATGAGGAAAAAAGTCATTTTTAAAAGGAACTTCTAGAAAACATTTTTCTATCGTCTTTGTTTTTGGTGTGTTGGAAGAAATACGCCTATAAAAGTGGAGAAAATTTTTCGGACTACATGCGAATTTTTTGTCAATTCCAGAAGGAACGACAAAACTGGTCTTCGAGTGCGCAGAATTTTGAAGATATGCCTTTCCAGGCAAAATATTTCACTATTCTGAAACGATTTGCTCACTCCATTTCGAGTAGATTGCAAAAGGTACAACTTAGTTAATCGAACGATATCCAGTAATTCTCCCGTATTTGCGCCGCATATGGCACAAAAGAACCGAGATCAGCGAGTGAAGCGAACTGTATAGGATTTAACCAAGCACATGAATAACGAGCCGGTGACCTTTCCAGGCAAAATATTTCACTATTCTGAAACGATTTGCTCACTCCATTTCGAGTAGATTGCAAAAGGTACAACTTAGTTAATCGAACGATATCCAGTAATTCTCCCGTATTTGCGCCGCATATGGCACAAAAGAACCGAGATCAGCGAGTGAAGCGAACTATAGGATTTAACCAAGCAAATGAATAACGAGCCGGTGTAGTCTTCCACTCACTTAACAAATTTATGAGTACACTTTCAACGAAATCCGAAAATCAGGTACACCGAAAAAACAAACTGCCGCTCAGATAAGGAAAAATACTTTCAGCGAAATGGCCTAAGAAAAATGTTTTCTTTGACTTTCGGCTAAAGAGGAAAAAGCTGTGCCCTATGACGATGACGGTCAGTTTCGAAGATTCATTTTTCCTATAGTTTATTCGCCATATCAAATTACCTTAATTAATCTCGTGCAAAGAATTTCTAGTTTCTTTATGGAATATTAACACTTTTACCATTCAATTACTCCTTCAATATGTTGAATCGCGACAAGCGAATCACTCAATAAGCACTGACCGCACCGGATCAACAATATCTGTACCATTTGCGCTGTGCCGTAGTGTATCACTGTGTGAGGCGGTATTTATACCAAAAAAAAGAGGCGACACAGGGACAATGGTATTCATTAGAATGTCAACTGCACTCGTAGTCGTGTGATGATACACGAAGATAACAAATAAACAAATCGTTCGGCGGCATACAAGCCAATGATTATCACGACGATTGAAAGAGCGCTGAAAAACGAGAGAGACGTCAAAGAGCGCAAGGAAGACGCTTTTGGCGGCGAATTCTGTACTAAACGACCTCCATAATCGCCAATAAACATAAGCGGAAAGGCAGCACAAAACCGTTCGCTAACGACCATATTGGCCAAATGATTACTACCTTCTACGACTATTAATTTCCTTTTAGCCCACTCCTCTATTACAAAATACGCGCTTCATGATGCCTGTGAACGGACCTATAAAAATTGACGAGCCAATTGCGCTCATCCTATAAATATACAAACGTAGACTTTTATTTAAAATAGAGCAGTTACTAAGAAGCGAATTGTATAACTAAGGCGTAAATTATAAAAAATGCAAAAGAGGATCGAGGGGGAAAGTGCCGTGGAGGGTAATCGAGATGCTCCAGTGCATTACTTCATCGCCTTTTGAAAACCATTTTTGCAGTTTCAGCTCGCTCACTCGCGCACGGATATAATGCCGTGAGTTAAGTTACGAACTGTTGTTAGACTTATAACAAAACAAAATGCAAATGAGACTATTCGATGAAACGGTTCGCGGTCTTTTTTTTTTGGGGGGGGGGGGGAAAAAAAAAACCGTCAAAAGCAACAGATAACTGAACGGATGACTGCATCATTTAGCCCACCCTCACCCCTTCCCCCTATAATCGACGCTGCTGGGGGATTCCAAATGAACTGACTGGGGACACAGTGGGAGAGATGAATTACTTCTGAAAAAGAAAAAGAGAAAAAAGAAAAACAAGCGTTTGAAGAAACGAAGTCCCAAATCGAGACTTCGAAGGAAGAGGAGCCAGAGGTGGTTTAAAGTATCAAAGCACTTCTATACACATGCTCCTTACGCAGCAAGATCGGGCAGCTAAAGAAACTGAGGCTGCACTACGCCCACTTCTAGTCCCTTTTACCAAATTCAACATTTCGAAAACATGCACTGCCAATGCCATCGGCCAAGGTGTCCCTAACGCAATCCCCCAAAACAAAATTAACAAAGGCAGCTAATTAAAACGCAGTAGTGTCTTATTCTGCATAGTAATTATAATGGAAGGGGATGGGCGTATTCCTTAGACGACTCACGCCGTCTTTTTCTCGGGAGAAAGGAAGGAGGGAGGTGTTGATGACATAGCTGGGTCATGGCCCCGAGAATCCTTTCTGACATTTTACTCGTCACCGATCTCATCTTCAGTTTCTTTTGAAAATTTCAACATCATCACGTGGAGCGGTCGTCGATGACAATCAGATATTTTTTTTTGCGCATACAGATCGTCAACCCCCCCCCCCCCTCTCTTTCCGTTGATCACAAAAGAGCTCCTCGCAAAACGGTCAATGGTTTACTTGTGGAGCGTTTTTGCAGTAGACAGAAAGGGTAGGGTGTGGGTGGGTTGACGATCATTGATGTGCGCAGACAAACGTACAGGCGTCAGCCACGATTGCTTCCTGTGACGATGTCGGAATTCCCAAAAGAAATCGATCATGAGGTTAAGTATAGATAAGGGATTCGCTGATGAAAGAAGTTAACAGGCAGTGAACGGCAGGATTATACGTAGCGTATGATAAGTGTCAGTGTTTACCCTCTACATACGTCCCAGACTGTGCAAAACGAATAATTATATGGCAAGGCGATGATGCGAGACGAACAGCAGCTGAGCGACATGGAATGCTCACATTTAAAACAGTTCTTAATCAAATAAAAATAACATCAAAAACGCATATCTTTGGAAATGTTCGCAACTCGCCGGTCGCCTTTCCCGGCGACAGTCATTTCGTCAATTACTGTAAATCAAAAAAACTTTTTTTGACAAGTTATTCGTATCACATATTCGTAGCACTACGGAAATAGGCACATCTCTTCCCCCACCCGCACCACTCTCATTCATGCGTGGTGGCATCGGCCATATGCTTCGCGATTTTTAGGGGGATGACGCGCAATCAGCTGGTCGACAAGCTAGGAAAGAACTGAAAAAATTTCAAGACAATTCATTTATAAACATAGATTGAGCATATACGAGCTATTCATGCCATTTTTTTTTCAACCTATTTCCGTAGTGCACGGCTTTTTGGTCCAATAACCGTGACCGTGAAATCTCGGTTCGAGAATCAGTGATCCGTGAAACGCGGTCTGCAAATGGCGAACCCCAAGAATTCTCTAAAATTCGAGTGAGGAATACTCGTGTCCGATTCATATGACAGTGAACAGAAGCAATATGGGACACAGTGAACAGAACAAAACCACTCAAATTTTTTCAGTCCACTCCCGTCGCTTAAAGATGCAACACTGGTATTTCAGCCTCGTTCAAACTGTCGAGCAATTCTGCTCATTATAATCTGAAATTCAATGCTGAAAATTCCCATTTACTTGCTCAAAAATCCTCAACTGCACGGCGCATGAATTACTCGTTCCTATTAACGCAAAAAGCTAGTTTTACCTCGCAAAAAATCAAGTTCTTTCACTCAAAAGTAAGAAAATTTGTTAAAAAATAACGCTGATGGAAAACGACGGAAGAAAATGTCAATCCAAAAAAATCAGAAAAATAAATTCCATCTGATACGAGGTTCAGTTATGAAAAGAATGCAAGGTTGACGACACTGCATGAGGCACAATGACAAATGGAGGCGACGGTGTGTAGTAGATGAATCACACAGAAAGCGGGGAGAGCGGAGACCGCCCGATCACTAAAGGCGGCTTTGTTGGCACGCCTACGCCCCTGCCAACAGTTCATTCCGCTTCAACCCCTTGAGCATGCGTCAGTAGCAATTCCATGAAAAATACAGACAATAGCAACACTTAGGCCAGCGTGAACGAGTCACAACCGATAACGGGTACATCTAGATACGGTATCGGCATACCTAAATTCGTCTATATGAAAGAGAGAGCTATATTTGACTACGCGATACAGTCTGTGGTAGCTCTACCCAACGCAGGTGCAGTACATAGAACACCGTCACATAATCAAGGCTACCATACGGAATGATAACGATCAAGCAAACCGATTCTAGCATTTTTCTCGAGCTGATTTCTTCGACATAACCATTACATGACATTAAAACAATAATCCGAAAGCAAAAAAAAAAGGAAAACGTAACTCATATCAGCTGATTCCATTTCTATCCTAACCATCAAATGAAAGTAAAAGTTCACCATCGAATTTCATAAAAAAAAGAAAATTCCAAAAAAAAACGAAAGAAGAAGAAAACAAAATATACGGACAAATAATCTCTGAAATGTTCAGTTTAATACGGAAAATGTCTAAAAAATTTTTAGACAAATTTACTGTTACAAAATCGGATTTTCCACTTGGGTATATGGCAATTCATTTAGGCGCGCCTAACAATTCAATCGTTAAATGTTACTTTCAGTTTCGGTCATATGGAAGGAACCAGAAATCATTTCTTCTACCTAGCATTGACGGACACATTTGTACTTTGAGATGAAGAAAACAATTCACTACCACAATGACATCGCATCGGCAAACAGATCGCTTTCTTTTTGAAACGCCGCGAAGAAATGGCTTTTTTTTTTGCGTTGAACGCTGAACAAATAAGATAAAACAAGTGCAGCACTATATAACCGATATCTTTTTACCAAGCGTGTCTCAACCGACCAGAAGTATTGTACACTTATAAAACCCCGAAAATTCGAATATCTCAACTACAAAAACGATGCAAAATATACTCGTATAATGATGCCACCGCTAAACTCAATAAATCTACGCAAACTGCTACGATAATTTTCAAAATGATAGATCTATACAAATATGTAAAAGAAGCTATTTCAGCTATTGTTTTCATAAAGTATAACACATACTTCGTCGTCTTCATGAAGTATACATGCTACGCGGATGCAATATTTATGCTTATCACGAAGATCAAGTGAAAATTAGAATATCGACGCTACTGTCCGTGGCACAAAACCGGCATGTAGCTGATTTCAAGAGCACATTATAGTAAGCGTACTAAAGCAATTTATCAAACACGCATAGATGAATGCATAAATTCATCGCTCCCCCCCCCCCTCCTCCACACCCTCCCCTCTCAAAAAAAACAAACAAAAGAAATTCGTTTCCTTGCACTCGAACATTTTCGTTCGAAAACAGCCAGAAATTCTCAAATTTCAATCGCTCATTCGAAGTTATAAACATCCATGCAAATACTGAAAATTTTTCCTTGCGGTAGTCAAACAGCAGAAAGGGCACGGGAAGTTGCTGCGTATGACGATGTATGAGTAAAAATAAAAGTTGAGGGAGCGGCGGCGCGGTGCGAAATCGTAAAAACACCTCCATTAGCAAGTGCGATTACACCTTAACGAAGCAATGACACTGACAAACGAGCGACGAGAAAAAGAAAACACTCAACTGGTGGGTGGCCCGAAAATGAGCTTTTTGCTCACTCAATACAGCTCTTGCTAACAACAACGCTATTTGCACATACATAAAAGCCGAGTTCGCACAGCGATAGGTGTTGGTGGGAAGGATCAGAAAAGGAATGAAGAAAAAATGAGATGCGGGAGAGGAATGAGAGGTGAGGAAAGAAATTGAGGACAACACAATGAGGTCGTTACTGCAACGGCACAACAAACCTCAACTCAGCATAACGTTAGCTACAATCATTAAGAGCAAAAGTGACGCCTCAAATTCAAAATCGCTCATCGAATAACGGCGAAAAAAATCAAAATCTGATAACATGCACACAATCTTACGGAACAATCTCACTGAAAGCATTAAAATGTGAGCGTTATTTTTTTTTTCAATTGAAAGAAAAGGGAAATTTCGATGGATCGTTGTGAAAAAAATCTTTTCGGATACATTCCAATTAGGCGAGGGACGCTTTCCATGGATCGTTTCCCCCTTCCACAAAACTATAATTGTGGATGCTAGCCTCGTACTTACTGCAAAATTAATGTCTGACTTCATTCAGTAATAATTAGTCTCATACTTATTACCAATAAATCTCATACCTTCATACATTACATAAATTCATCTTATATTTCCCTGTCACTGTATAACATTAACAAACGATTCAGAAAATAAACGATAAAAGACGAAAGAAAAACGCAGTCTATAGAGAGAAAAATGGTCATTTCGATGCTACATTTATAGAAAGATTGCTCAGAACATAACGATTTAAAAGAATGATGAGGGCAAGTCGAAGCGAAAAGGCAATCACTTCACTATTGCAAACACAATAAGAAAATGCTCGGCGTTTTCACAAAAAAATCAGCACCCTCCAAGGCAGATTAATATGCATCGAAAAAGGGCAAACCAGCTGACAAAAATAGCCGCTCCACACAGCCATCAACCAAATGTGAAACTCAGCTCTGTTATCATACTAAATTTACATCTTGAGCTAAAGCTAAACTATGGATCGAGCAAAAATTATGAGAATACTTGCCCTTCCAATTTCCTGAAAATTTATTAAATCCAAAATTTCTCACAGTTCGATAGATTGTCATGTGCGATTCAGATTTCAGTTTTGTTGAAATCTTCAGCTGTAAAAGTTCATTTGATGTTTGATCATTAGGCCAACAACACTTTGAATGGTCATCTTCTCTAAAAAACGGAAGTATGCAAAAAGTCTGACACCTGTTGCTCACGTCTAATAATCACCAACACAACCTAATGCTTAAAGCAACAAGCAAAATCTACAACTGCCATTTTTCAACTCATTTCAGCTCTCATATAACGGACACTGTTACCGTTTCTCTGTTGCAACTTCCGCCATAAAAAACAAAAAAACAGAAAATGTGAGGCATGTGCACATACGTAAAACGGGCCCCACTACCCTGCCCTTTTTTTTACAAATGTTACTTGCTCCCCTCCCAACATCTTATACAAACGACACGCGCTTTCCGTTTTCGATTTGTCAGGGCACTCGTCTGACAATTTAACAACGTCACAGACTGCTATTAGTTGAGTTCTTACTTTATTATTCCATAAATAAATCCAACCGACGATAATGCAACCTCTCTGAGCGCTAATCACAAAAGTGTCTTTCCATCGCCAAGCAACACAACGAATTTATGCGCTTAAATTTCCGAGCTAGCCTCGTTAGATTAAGATTATTGTGATTGCCACAATCAAAATAATACCCAAATTCCCTTCTCCAAAGGATTAAAGTTTATAAGAACCTCGCTTCAACTGCGATTCTTTCGATTTTTTTAAAACCAAACTTGCACGGCAGCACCACGCGATCAGAATTGTACAACCTGGGGTAGACGTGTTTACAAACAACATCAAGAAAATACGAACGCAGCAATAACGACAAGTGAAAAAGCAAAAGCCAACAGCTCCTGTAGTTGTGTACACTGACCGCTACCGAAACCGTTTACTTTTCGCCTTTCTTACGCGTTCATTTCGGAAGCTTCTTCATTCATCGCATAAAAACCGTGACCTAATTAGCATACAGCAAATCACCAGCCACTTTACGCGCAAGTGGCACACTAATACCAATACCGTTCGCGGAAGTCTTTTTACTAACCTCAAGATCAGATCACCGCGAAAAACTAGCAACTGCGAATGTGATCGCCCAATATTCTGTCCTCTACTTGATTTACTGCACGCAAATGACTTTCTTACACAAACATCGCTTTCAGCAAAGATCAAAGTTTTCAGTTATTTCCCACCATCCCCACTATTATTTCCCATGCAAAACCAAGTTGGAAAGCCTCCTCACCTTTGGCAACAATTCCATCGCAAGAAAAGTTTAACAAAAAGTATAGCGGGCGCCAAATCATATGATCCACTTCGACCATAAGCGCTTATAATTCTACAGATTAGTTTCTTTAAATTTAGGGTGGGAAGTATGATCCAGAAATGTGATGTTCGAAAAGGTACTGCCGCAGCTGGAGATGAGCCCAAAGACCACAGCCTCCCCCCTTTTGCCATGACAGACCAAAAAATACATTCAGAACACAGCGCATATAAAAACAAGCAGTCATAATGAATTTAATGAACATATTTTTATGATCGACACCATTTATAAGTGGACCTCAAAAAACAAAGGAAAAACAGGCACGTTTCTTCTGAATGAAAAAGTCTGTTAAGGATGTGATAGCAAAAAACTTCAAGCAAAAAGAAAGTGCTCAACGATCTCAGTGTCAGTGGAGCTAAATTTTTATGCGCATAAACGCGCAACAGATTTACATTAGTGCTACGCTTATGCTCATTAGTGCGTGTGAAGTTGATGCACATAAGTGTAGCGAGATGAGTGTAGCTCATAGCCACACATTCGAAACGCTGAATAGCCCATACGCAACATATCGCTCTTCAGCATGTCCCTATGCATCTAAATAACAATCTGTTCCGCACAAAACCCTGGCATCGTTCGATTCTACGCGTCATCACATCTCACTGACGCAAACCAAATGGAGAAAAACTCTGGCCGCAGACACAACTCAATCTTGAAAACCACCAGAATGACCACCGAAAATCGCATAACTTTGACCTCAGTCCTCTATCACCCCAACACAGCGTCTCCTTCGAATTCAATCCTTCGATCTGGCAGTGGTGTTCGCACAAGACTTCCCTCAAATATATGTCCCACCGATGACTTTAGTTTGTGACTCCGCAGAGATGCGACTCGGAAAAAAGCCCCTAACCCTCGCCTCAGAATAAAACCAAGACCACTTCTGGTGGCATGAAATGTTATAGTCTATGCATTAAAATGTGAGCGTTATTTTTTTTTTCAATTGAAAGAAAAGGGAAATTTCGATGGATCGTTGTGAAAAAAAATCTTTTCGGATACATTCCAATTAGGCGAGGGACGCTTTCCATGGATCGTTTCCCCCTTCCACAAAACTATAATTGTGGATGCTAGCCTCGTACTTACTGCAAAATTAATGTCTGACTTCATTCAGTAATAATTAGTCTCATACTTATTACCAATAAATCTCATACCTTCATACATTACATAAATTCATCTTATATTTCCCTGTCACTGTATAACATTAACAAACGATTCAGAAAATAAACGATAAAAGACGAAAGAAAAATACCACTTCTGGTGGCATGAAATGTTATAGTCTATAAAGTATGAACTCGAGTCAATATGGTAATTGCTTTAGAAAAATCCATATCAAATATCATTACACATCACGAATTATGCAGGTCATAATGAACATGGCAGAGAAGAAATACGGACGAACCTTTGAGTTAGCTTTGGTGCGCTGATCCAAATAAAACTGATGCTGAGCTATGGCAGCTGACCAAAGTGTTTTGCATAAAAATGGCGATTCGCAGAAAAAAGTGTGCACAGAGACGGATGAGGGAACAACCGCTCGCCTTGATACAGACACCCTGAAAGTTGCACATGTCACATCAAACGTAAATTACCATCACATGTTGCATTTCTAAGCATTTGTTTGACATCATGCACGCTCTTATTTATCACTTAGTATCGTCGTTTTTTTTTTCCGTTGCGCTTTTTTGGATTACCTTTCTGATCTCTTTGATTACCTTCTGCTTTTTTGATTACCTTGATTACTTCTTAACACTAATGCGTAAAGCTTTGTGATTATGCACAAAACACAGTGACGCAAAATGCGTCATTTTGATAATATTTGATACAAAAGTGAAAATATTTGCCTGAATCAAGATATTTTTCAACGTCGAAATACGCTTAACGAACTTTATATGTACGATTTGAATTTGCTCAGCTCAAAGCCCAATCAGCTAAAATCATTTCGGCTCATTATGATCACGGAAATGAAAATGTGACTGACTCAGCTTCGGAAAGCATGAAGTGAAACAACATGGCTGCCGAACAGCACAGCCGAAATTAACAGCTTGCAAGTGATAACGCTGTGAGATAGGCGGTCTGCAATTGATCCAAAGAAAGGAGGAGAAAGAAAGGAGGGAGAGGAGGGGAATGAGGAGCGGACCGCAAGCTGACCTCAACAACCTCCTAGTCATCGTTAAGTACCGTATAGAAGTGCGCATTGAAAATAACAGCCGAGAACGACCAATCCATCTCTGGACAGGTAGAGCGGTGCATATTTTCTTCAGTGATGACCTAGTGGAAATAAATTACGGAAATAAACATAACACACGTTTCGTAATTGAAATCCCTAATACATTTGTCTGCTAGCGTATCCTGTCAGGCTGATTAAGGCTAATGAGTTGACCCCTCTCCCAAATCCTGCCCTACTTGAAGCTAGTTGCCCGTCATCAATAATTCCTCTTCCATTGAAAACTCCACTTTCACCTTACATCATTATCGATCAGCTATCACAATATCTTTCTCATATTGGCGCAAAGCTATTCCTTTTATCAAAGTAAACTTTGACTTTCACCTCGTGCGCATCACTCTAATTATGAAGTTTCAGTAAGCGACAGATCGCTATAAAAAGAGAAGGAAGGCTGAACACCCACTTTCCACTGTCAACTAAACAGCTGCTATTGAATATGCTATGATAACAAACGAAACCTTTATGCAGAGTTTAAAGCTCACAACTAGCGCTTTATAAAGCAAAATGACGCTTCACGTTTACCGGCACATAAGAAGTACAAAACGCAGGCGATAAATGGAAGGTGTATTAAGCGAAGTGACAACCATACAAATACCAAATAGTGAATATGGAACTCCTCACTTCCTTACACTATTCTCGCCCGTTTCCACCCTCACAAAAAGCAGCACGGTACAAGTCACCATAACTGAAGCGCTCAATGTTAGCCAGCTTCCAAACTGGCGCCCTAATGACGCTTCACGTTTACCGGCACATAAGAAGTACAAAACGCAGGCGATAAATGGAAGGTGTATTAAGCGAAGTGACAACCATACAAATACCAAATAGTGAATATGGAACTCCTCACTTCCTTACACTATTCTCGCCCGTTTCCACCCTCACAAAAAGCAGCACGGTACAAGTCACCATAACTGAAGCGCTCAATGTTAGCCAGCTTCCAAACTGGCGCCCTAGTCCACTATTCGTCATTTACAAAACCACTGCATTGAGATGAGAATTTCGACAAAGTGACGGTTCCCGCGATGTGCAGTAAGCAGTTCCCCACCGGACAAGTCCAACGCCATCGGCAATTCCATGGGAAAATTGATCCCAAAATTCACTGATATCTAGGGAAGAAACAATCCTGGTTCAGCTATAGGCCAGTGCATGGATCGTCCATTTCAGACGTCCTTTAAGACGAGCTGAGTAGATTTTAGAAAATATTCCGATAAAAACCACTAGTATTTCGCCATTTCCCAACAAGCCATTTTTTTAAAATGACGTTTAAAAAAGCTACATGAACTGAATTCCTACTGATCGAACAATACGAATGATCCAAAGATATTCAACAGGTCTTTGCAACAATTGATAACGACTAGTTGCCAAACATGAGCAATACTCAATGGATAAGAGCTCTCACCCAGAAAGAAGGAAACCACAAATCCTTGCTACTCCTTGCCCATTCGCCTTTGTCTCTCTCAAGAAAGCGAAATCACCAAAAATGGTTGCAAAAGCTGTAGTAGTAAGCTGCTGCATTGTTGCAAACGAAAAACGAAGAAGGAGAGTTTAGTTATAACGTTGTCGCTTGCAAAATTTTCTTTTCTTCCATATGCTCTTTTGAGAACAAGGTTCAACCTTACCTCGTGGAAAATCAATTATTTCTATAACAATTCATCTTTGGGCATAGATTCTGTTTCTATAGAGGCAATGAAAGCTGAAAAAATCGAACAAAACGCCTGTCAAATGCACGGCATTTATCTGATCTCAAAGATGACGTAATATTTGTGAATGACGCGTGATGCGAAATTACGAAGATTGAGGATTTATGTTTGGTAGATTGACGGTCTTTATTCAGGACAACCAGTTACACTTATTCAGGATAAGGAGTTAAGTACGCGCTTTGTAGAGATCGCACGAACGATTTTGGAGCTCTCCTTTTTGTCTCGGCCAGCAATTAAAAACTACTGTTCGGAATAAGCACCCAAATAGGGTATGAACGAATTTGGTGTAGTAAAAAAAATCACTTCTGACGTGTCATCCCTCCGTATTAAAGAAAATGCCCTAATTATGGCGTATTTCCGGTCATCAGTGTTAGCGGTGCAGAAGTTTTATGAAACTTTAAATAATATATGCCAAGCAATCGTTAATACCAACAAAAACAACGATTCGAATGAGCAGTGAACCATTTGGCAAATAATAAATAAAAAATCCTACTGTGTGGTAGGATCGTTGGCTGCTTTTGCTAGTTCGTCATCGGCATCTAACTCTTCACTGCCGTCGAAAACGCTTTGAAGATTGCCTGACGACTGCACAATCCTTAAAACGGATGAAATTGTTTAATGTGCAAAAAAAACTTGAAATTTCCGCAGATGACCTAAAACAATAAGACATTAACCACCTTTGTCGAAATAAAAAAAAACGTAATGAAAAGAATTACATAGTTAAAATTAGGGCTGAGAGTGGCAAACGAATCCTCGGGATCGAAAGCTCTAGACAAGCGGCTCCACCTTGGAAATGTCCCATATGGCGTTAGTGTTCGCCCAAATCCACTCTCCGTTTTCGGGAGAATTTGTTATTCATACTGCATGCCAAATGCCCAAAAACTTCAAGTTTACATTCACATACCATGAGCCGCATTGTACTTCTCACTCGAATGCAGTTCTGCTTCTGTCAAAATGAACTTTGAAAACAAGCTTATCTACTCAATGATCTACTGAACCAGGTATCACATGTACCTACCTACCTAATCTCCCTAATGAGACTAATCTAACATAATGATTTGAATGTATTTTGCCAATACTTGGAGGAAAAGTGAGTCGAAAGATTGCACAGTTATGAGAAACTTTGAGCACAGACCTACAGCATGTTTATTTTTCAACTGTTTGGGAGGAAAGACAATCTTTCGGTGAACAACTGAGAACAGCACAGCAACGCTGCATTAATTTGCATTTCTCACCGCACCAGCACCCGCTACGCCAAGCGGAATGTAAAGGAAATGTTGAAACCATGAATTCTGATACTGTTATGGCTTGCTTTAAAACTCGAAAACAACTGAGTTATGTTAGCGCGTTCAAATGAGGTAACGTATCCGTCTGAAAATTTGTATAGAAATTGCTAATCTAAAAAGACTACTTATTGGAGGCAATGGCAAAAACAGTGGCAAAAAGAGTGCTGTGCACTGTGAGGGCTCGTAAAGCAATGTCGGTGTGCAAAGCACACGAAAGCAAACAGCACCTGCTCGTCCACAAATACATTTTCACCACTCCACTCCACTTACACCTTAACGCTACTGCTTGCCCGTAACGTCATAACTACAACTA
>JPKZ01000272.1:574688-614925 GCA_000803305.1 Toxocara canis | reverse complement strand
AAAAAATCTCAATAACTAGACCAATAGTGCGTAAAAATGTGAACCATTTGGCGTAGTTAAAACTGCTGAAATAAAAGTCGCAACGATCGCTCTCCAAATTTACGCACAGTGGCCACGGTGATGCCTGCCGCCCACACGCTCAACCTTGTGAGGGGAATTACTGCTAAAGAAGCAGAAATGATTGATCATAGTATTGTGATGACACCGAAATTGGGAGAAGTGGAAAATGACGATGTTGATGGAGTGCGTTACGTCTGCGGATGGTGAGACGAATGTCACTGTACCAAAGTATTTATTCTTTTTGTACTATACTACGCTGTGCCATGTTGTGCCTTAATGCAGTATAGTATTCCTACGTGAACGGAAACTGGAGACACGGTACAGTATCCATAGCACTTCATGGAGAAAGTATGGTGCAAGACCGAAAATGTGATAAAATGATACTTCACTAACGCAGTTAAGACTCCCTTTCTCTACGCTTATATGCTCGACCAAATCGACAGCACTCTCTACAGTCTGGATCATATCACAGTGCTAATATTCCCTACCCAGACTTGACAGTAACAGGAAAGACTTACGGCACACAACTGATTTTTCGTTTCAAAGAAGAACAGTTCGACCGTTGCGGGATGATGTAACGACATAACGGAAGCGACGAAAAACCTGGAATCCATCAAAAAAACTGCATATAAGAATTATTTTTGGTCCCACAAGACTGCAACCACCATTCACTCATTCATCTTGCCTAATTTGTTGATTTGGTGTGCTTCGTGATGTTATGGCACTACTTATGCGATTCGGCTAAACGATGTAACAGCTACATTCCTCACATTTCAGAATCTAACTTCACTTTTCGCTACTGCAATACCTTTGCTTAATATCGTGGACGACACTGCTGTTTCGCAGACGCAATATAGTGTGTGGAATCAACCAGATGGTTAATGTTGAGAACCTTGAAGTGCGTCGAATGGGGTAACATATGAAGAATAGTTCATGCTGACGTTTCGACTCATTGAGCCATACCCACAGCAAAGGTCTCAAACTTGAGTACCTTTGCTATTCCATGAAACTTATGGTTTATAGTCTTTTGCATTCTTCCACGCACCGATGCTACTACAGCAAGCTCAGTACGTCATATCTGCAACGGCTTCCAAGCAAATCAGTGTTATGATAACAACTGCGAAATGCTTTCCGATATCATAAAAAATGGGGAAAAAATCAGTCCAACCAATGCAATAACACTTAACATCACCGTTTAAATAATTTTTCAAAATACGCCATCATTTTTTTCTGAAAAGTGAAACAACTGCGCGTTTATGACTACGAGAGTTCTGCATGCTTATTTCCACAGGGCAAAAAAAGTCTACAAAAAGCACTGATCTACGATTCATGAAACGAGATGGTTGAGATATGTGGCTTACAGAACGGAAGTCTCAAGTGAGGCTCGATTTGAAGTTATAAATCTTATCGTACCTTGCTACACATGATCTTACTTCTGCATGCATAGTACGGCTGATGAAAGAAATAAAGGTTGAATAACCGCGCTCGTTTGTTAGGTTGGTAAAACGTTTGCGCGGAAAGTTGCATATCGACAGTTCAAGTAATAGCGGTGGGCACATCTTTCAATCGCCATTACGCAAATAGTATAATAATGAAGTACGGGACGATAGTTCCAGTAAAACGTTGTCGTCATCAATGAGAAGAAAAACACATATAAGAGGAATTTGGGCGGCGAACGGTCTGAGTGCTCGCTTGAAATGTGATATGGAATTCCCTTTCCTTGACTGATATCCTATCTGCTCATATTGCTCGATTATTTCTGCCGTGATTGTTCGATGCTTTGTTTTGGAAGCTTTGTGCGAAAATTTGAAAGAAAGCTACCACTTCCTTCTCGATGAAATGGCATCGTGTTGAAATTGCTATTTCTAAAAAAAAATCTCAATAACTAGACCAATAGTGCGTAAAAATGTGAACCATTTGGCGTAGTTAAAACTGCTGAAATAAAAGTCGCAACGATCGCTCTCCAAATTTACGCACAGTGGCCACGGTGATGCCTGCCGCCCACACGCTCAACCTTGTGAGGGGAATTACTGCTAAAGAAGCAGAAATGATTGATCATAGTATTGTGATGACACCGAAATTGGGAGAAGTGGAAAATGACGATGTTGATGGAGTGCGTTACGTCTGCGGATGGTGAGACGAATGTCACTGTACCAAAGTATTTATTCTTTTTGTACTATACTACGCTGTGCCATGTTGTGCCTTAATGCAGTATAGTATTCCTACGTGAACGGAAACTGGAGACACGGTACAGTATCCATAGCACTTCATGGAGAAAGTATGGTGCAAGACCGAAAATGTGATAAAATGATACTTCACTAACGCAGTTAAGACTCCCTTTCTCTACGCTTATATGCTCGACCAAATCGACAGCACTCTCTACAGTCTGGATCATATCACAGTGCTAATATTCCCTACCCAGACTTGACAGTAACAGGAAAGACTTACGGCACACAACTGATTTTTCGTTTCAAAGAAGAACAGTTCGACCGTTGCGGGATGATGTAACGACATAACGGAAGCGACGAAAAACCTGGAATCCATCAAAAAAACTGCATATAAGAATTATTTTTGGTCCCACAAGACTGCAACCACCATTCACTCATTCATCTTGCCTAATTTGTTGATTTGGTGTGCTTCGTGATGTTATGGCACTACTTATGCGATTCGGCTAAACGATGTAACAGCTACATTCCTCACATTTCAGAATCTAACTTCACTTTTCGCTACTGCAATACCTTTGCTTAATATCGTGGACGACACTGCTGTTTCGCAGACGCAATATAGTGTGTGGAATCAACCAGATGGTTAATGTTGAGAACCTTGAAGTGCGTCGAATGGGGTAACATATGAAGAATAGTTCATGCTGACGTTTCGACTCATTGAGCCATACCCACAGCAAAGGTCTCAAACTTGAGTACCTTTGCTATTCCATGAAACTTATGGTTTATAGTCTTTTGCATTCTTCCACGCACCGATGCTACTACAGCAAGCTCAGTACGTCATATCTGCAACGGCTTCCAAGCAAATCAGTGTTATGATAACAACTGCGAAATGCTTTCCGATATCATAAAAAATGGGGAAAAAATCAGTCCAACCAATGCAATAACACTTAACATCACCGTTTAAATAATTTTTCAAAATACGCCATCATTTTTTTCTGAAAAGTGAAACAACTGCGCGTTTATGACTACGAGAGTTCTGCATGCTTATTTCCACAGGGCAAAAAAAGTCTACAAAAAGCACTGATCTACGATTCATGAAACGAGATGGTTGAGATATGTGGCTTACAGAACGGAAGTCTCAAGTGAGGCTCGATTTGAAGTTATAAATCTTATCGTACCTTGCTACACATGATCTTACTTCTGCATGCATAGTACGGCTGATGAAAGAAATAAAGGTTGAATAACCGCGCTCGTTTGTTAGGTTGGTAAAACGTTTGCGCGGAAAGTTGCATATCGACAGTTCAAGTAATAGCGGTGGGCACATCTTTCAATCGCCATTACGCAAATAGTATAATAATGAAGTACGGGACGATAGTTCCAGTAAAACGTTGTCGTCATCAATGAGAAGAAAAACACATATAAGAGGAATTTGGGCGGCGAACGGTCTGAGTGCTCGCTTGAAATGTGATATGGAATTCCCTTTCCTTGACTGATATCCTATCTGCTCATATTGCTCGATTATTTCTGCCGTGATTGTTCGATGCTTTGTTTTGGAAGCTTTGTGCGAAAATTTGAAAGAAAGCTACCACTTCCTTCTCGATGAAATGGCATCGTGTTGAAATTGCTATTTCTAAAACGAGATATAAGCTAGGAGAGGACAGACGGAAGCAAAGAAGGTTAAGGCAGACAGATTAGCACGAATAATTCGAACATGTCCTGTCCCGAAGGCACATTACTGGAACGAATATGTCCTGTCCCGAAAAAAAAAATGCAGTGAAAACATACAATCGAACGTTAGAAAACGTCTTTCCCTCTCTCTCTCTCACCACCATTCGCACAACCTTTACTGCCGACTTTATCAACGAACGATGCAACACAATTTGGCTTTCGCAAATGGTTCCAGAAAAAGCCACGCGAAACTCACTCACCTAACATTATGGTAGAGTTCAAGCGGTGAGTCCGACGAAAAAGCCTTCCGAGGGAAGTCAAACTCGAGAACACGTCTCTCCCTAGGCAACCAGTGGTACTGATTACTGAAAAACTGAGAATTAACTATTACGTTGGAATTTTATTCCATTCAAAATCACGTATAATCAACTATCAATTTTTCTCATATCACTTCGACTCCGTTTATTCATTTCGATCCAAATGGAGGCATCTCACTCACCTAACATTATGGTAGAGTTCAAGCGGTGAGTCCGACGAAAAAGCCTTCCGAGGGAAGTCAAACTCGAGAACACGTCTCTCCCTAGGCAACCAGTGGTACTGATTACTGAAAAACTGAGAATTAACTATTACGTTGGAATTTTATTCCATTCAAAATCACGTATAATCAAATATCAATTTTCCTTCTCATATCACTTCGACTCCGTTTATTCATTTCGATCCAAACGGAGGCAGCTTCCAGTCTTCGTCACCGAAAAAGTTTTGCGCTAAGAGTTAAAAAAAAGAAAAAAAAACATGTGGACAACAATCAATACAGTCAGGAAACGGAAATTTCTCAACTGTTAATTGCGTTACCTTGAAAAAAGTTCTCTTTTACGATTATAAGCAAAGTAAATATTGTTTCGGTAAACGAACTATTTTGTACGAGTGAATTACAATTGAAATTTTTGTTGAAAAAATGCGAGTTGCATTACTCCGCTGAAAATGTAATTGATCCGACAAAAAAAACATCGTAAAAGATCAGAAATTTATAGCCAAATTCGCCTTTCAAATGTCCCTATGAAAAACAAATGCAAACTGGTCCAATTGCTCTATACTATAAACGATTCCAAAAACTTAAAATGTTTCATCCCATAGCCGGTTTTAGTTCGTGGATACAAATTCAAATGAGTATGGTCGACGAAACGGATTGCAAAAACAATTCGAACTATTTTAAACAGAAAAGAAAAAACTTTAGTGTTTACCAAAGAAAATCTCGCTTTGCTTTGCACCGTATTATTAAGTAATATGCATGTGACTATCACTGGCTTACATACGAGGGAGCACAGTTTTGAGGTCTCAAACACGCTTGATCCCACAAACGCTCAAACGAATAAGCGCACCATTTCTGGAGCTTAAAAATAAACGACATCACATTTTCTGTGGAAACTTTTCCACGACCGATCCGTTCCACGGTAGATGTCCAGTTTCAAGTTTTCGAACTCAACTTGTGCTTCCCAAATTTGGCGACTTGCCAAAAAATAAGTGCACCTAGATCGCTGGCACCTTTTCAAGCGTTCTCGATGAAATATTTTTGCGCACACAAGGAATACTTAGCCATGACTTGACGACGTGTTTTTTAAATGAAAATCTGATGATATCGTTTCAGAAGATAGGCACACGCACGAGAGTGTATATGAAATGTGCATATAATTTCGCTCTATCCATATTGCGCTGCTTTAATGCTATGAACTACGACCAGGGTACTCAAAGCAGGCGAAACGGAAATTGAAAGTTCATAGAACGCCTAGGAAATGCAACAAGAGCCGTCTTAATAAGTACGACCCCACTGATAATGTATAAGCGCTGTATAATTTTTCGAGACACTTATGCCAATAGCTGTTTCATGAGTGTCTCGAAAGATCAGCGAAAAAAAATGAGTGGAACGAGTGGGTGGCTTCTTTATTTTCTTAGGAATTACCTGAAAAGATCTTTATGATACATGAAAAATGTATGATATATGAAAAAAGACGTTTTCACTTATGAACGTTATCCGTGTTCCTTGCTAGGCGAAGTAAGCGACAGTACATGATATAAGAGGGTAAGAGAGCTCATTCAAGTAGTTATCTGAGCAAGTAAATAAACATGAAGGAATGAAAATTACGTAAAATTCAACCTACGTTTCATCAACGTATGCGATGCCGAAATAGTGCCTATCGGGTTCCTTTAACGAAACATTGCTTGCGACGATGTTCAACAACTCGTCTACGAACAGCCTTGGCTGCACCAAAATTTCCAGCGTTTGACCATCTAACAAATGGATTAGCGAACGCCGTCCCTCAAACATCTGAAACCGTATATAAATTCAGAAACTCGCACATCGTATTACAGCAGATAAAGCCGCTGAAGGCTATCATAAAGTTCGGGGCTTGAAAGCTACTATAAAATTCAGGGCTTCCTGCGAAAAGGATGCGAAGGAGGAGGAAGTTCATTTCAGATAGTAACATTTACATAGTAACATTCACATGAACATATAACAACATCGTCATACAAAGGGTGGCCATAACAAATACAATTATAAACGAGCTAACACTTCAAATTTTGTTGCAAACTCACTTTCTTTCTTTTCGGTTTTTTTTCCATCTTTCCCTTCGCTTTCCACACTATTTTTTCCAACTTTCCTGAATCAGCTCTGACCTCAACTTGAAATTCAAGTAGTATTTGTGGCTACTCTCTCCCTTCCGCCCCATCCTTTCCCTCCCCCCACTTCCCCGTTCTCCTCAAAAATAGGGAGGAGAATAGGCTCACTTGGGCACAATTATTATATAATTTCGAAGAAATAACTGCTCGTGCAAAAATTAACAATAAATAAAGCTAGCAAACTACGAAGCAAACGGGAACTCTATTCAACAGCAATGACACATGCACTTGTTCAAGCGTGCAATGATCACAACAATGGCTTAGTTGCGATAAATCTCGAGATAAGAGAGGGAGGCTGTCGTGGACGACACTGCTGTTTCGCAGACGCAATATAGTGTGTGGAATCAACCAGATGGTTAATGTTGAGAACCTTGAAGTGCGTCGAATGGGGTAACATATGAAGAATAGTTCATGCTGACGTTTCGACTCATTGAGCCATACCCACAGCAAAGGTCTCAAACTTGAGTACCTTTGCTATTCCATGAAACTTATGGTTTATAGTCTTTTGCATTCTTCCACGCACCGATGCTACTACAGCAAGCTCAGTACGTCATATCTGCAACGGCTTCCAAGCAAATCAGTGTTATGATAACAACTGCGAAATGCTTTCCGATATCATAAAAAATGGGGAAAAAATCAGTCCAACCAATGCAATAACACTTAACATCACCGTTTAAATAATTTTTCAAAATACGCCATCATTTTTTTCTGAAAAGTGAAACAACTGCGCGTTTATGACTACGAGAGTTCTGCATGCTTATTTCCACAGGGCAAAAAAAGTCTACAAAAAGCACTGATCTACGATTCATGAAACGAGATGGTTGAGATATGTGGCTTACAGAACGGAAGTCTCAAGTGAGGCTCGATTTGAAGTTATAAATCTTATCGTACCTTGCTACACATGATCTTACTTCTGCATGCATAGTACGGCTGATGAAAGAAATAAAGGTTGAATAACCGCGCTCGTTTGTTAGGTTGGTAAAACGTTTGCGCGGAAAGTTGCATATCGACAGTTCAAGTAATAGCGGTGGGCACATCTTTCAATCGCCATTACGCAAATAGTATAATAATGAAGTACGGGACGATAGTTCCAGTAAAACGTTGTCGTCATCAATGAGAAGAAAAACACATATAAGAGGAATTTGGGCGGCGAACGGTCTGAGTGCTCGCTTGAAATGTGATATGGAATTCCCTTTCCTTGACTGATATCCTATCTGCTCATATTGCTCGATTATTTCTGCCGTGATTGTTCGATGCTTTGTTTTGGAAGCTTTGTGCGAAAATTTGAAAGAAAGCTACCACTTCCTTCTCGATGAAATGGCATCGTGTTGAAATTGCTATTTCTAAAACGAGATATAAGCTAGGAGAGGACAGACGGAAGCAAAGAAGGTTAAGGCAGACAGATTAGCACGAATAATTCGAACATGTCCTGTCCCGAAGGCACATTACTGGAACGAATATGTCCTGTCCCGAAAAAAAAATGCAGTGAAAACATACAATCGAACGTTGGAAAACGTCTTTCCCTCTCTCTCTCTCACCACCATTCGCACAACCTTTACTGCCGACTTTATCAACGAACGATGCAACACAATTTGGCTTTCGCAAATGGTTCCAGAAAAAGCCACGCGAAACTCACTCACCTAACATTATGGTAGAGTTCAAGCGGTGAGTCCGACGAAAAAGCCTTCCGAGGGAAGTCAAACTCGAGAACACGTCTCTCCCTAGGCAACCAGTGGTACTGATTACTGAAAAACTGAGAATTAACTATTACGTTGGAATTTTATTCCATTCAAAATCACGTATAATCAAATATCAATTTTCCTTCTCATATCACTTCGACTCCGTTTATTCATTTCGATCCAAATGGAGGCATCTTCCAGTCTTCGTCACCGAAAAAGTTTTGCGCTAAGAGTTAAAAAAAAGAAAAAAAAACATGTGGACAACAATCAATACAGTCAGGAAACGGAAATTTCTCAACTGTTAATTGCGTTACCTTGAAAAAAGTTCTCTTTTACGATTATAAGCAAAGTAAATATTGTTTCGGTAAACGAACTATTTTGTACGAGTGAATTACAATTGAAATTTTTGTTGAAAAAATGCGAGTTGCATTACTCCGCTGAAAATGTAATTGATCCGACAAAAAAAACATCGTAAAAGATCAGAAATTTATAGCCAAATTCGCCTTTCAAATGTCCCTATGAAAAACAAATGCAAACTGGTCCAATTGCTCTATACTATAAACGATTCCAAAAACTTAAAATGTTTCATCCCATAGCCGGTTTTAGTTCGTGGATACAAATTCAAATGAGTATGGTCGACGAAACGGATTGCAAAAACAATTCGAACTATTTTAAACAGAAAAGAAAAAACTTTAGTGTTTACCAAAGAAAATCTCGCTTTGCTTTGCACCGTATTATTAAGTAATATGCATGTGACTATCACTGGCTTACATACGAGGGAGCACAGTTTTGAGGTCTCAAACACGCTTGATCCCACAAACGCTCAAACGAATAAGCGCACCATTTCTGGAGCTTAAAAATAAACGACATCACATTTTCTGTGGAAACTTTTCCACGACCGATCCGTTCCACGGTAGATGTCCAGTTTCAAGTTTTCGAACTCAACTTGTGCTTCCCAAATTTGGCGACTTGCCAAAAAATAAGTGCACCTAGATCGCTGGCACCTTTTCAAGCGTTCTCGATGAAATATTTTTGCGCACACAAGGAATACTTAGCCATGACTTGACGACGTGTTTTTTAAATGAAAATCTGATGATATCGTTTCAGAAGATAGGCACACGCACGAGAGTGTATGTGAAATGTGCATATAATTTCGCTCTATCCATATTGCGCTGCTTTAATGCTATGAACTACGACCAGGGTACTCAAAGCAGGCGAAACGGAAATTGAAAGTTCATAGAACGCCTAGGAAATGCAACAAGAGCCGTCTTAATAAGTACGACCCCACTGATAATGTATAAGCGCTGTATAATTTTTCGAGACACTTATGCCAATAGCTGTTTCATGAGTGTCTCGAAAGATCAGCGAAAAAAAATGAGTGGAACGAGTGGGTGGCTTCTTTATTTTCTTAGGAATTACCTGAAAAGATCTTTATGATACATGAAAAATGTATGATATATGAAAAAAGACGTTTTCACTTATGAACGTTATCCGTGTTCCTTGCTAGGCGAAGTAAGCGACAGTACATGATATAAGAGGGTAAGAGAGCTCATTCAAGTAGTTATCTGAGCAAGTAAATAAACATGAAGGAATGAAAATTACGTAAAATTCAACCTACGTTTCATCAACGTATGCGATGCCGAAATAGTGCCTATCGGGTTCCTTTAACGAAACATTGCTTGCGACGATGTTCAACAACTCGTCTACGAACAGCCTTGGCTGCACCAAAATTTCCAGCGTTTGACCATCTAACAAATGGATTAGCGAACGCCGTCCCTCAAACATCTGAAACCGTATATAAATTCAGAAACTCGCACATCGTATTACAGCAGATAAAGCCGCTGAAGGCTATCATAAAGTTCGGGGCTTGAAAGCTACTATAAAATTCAGGGCTTCCTGCGAAAAGGATGCGAAGGAGGAGGAAGTTCATTTCAGATAGTAACATTTACATAGTAACATTCACATGAACATATAACAACATCGTCATACAAAGGGTGGCCATAACAAATACAATTATAAACGAGCTAACACTTCAAATTTTGTTGCAAACTCACTTTCTTTCTTTTCGGTTTTTTTTCCATCTTTCCCTTCGCTTTCCACACTATTTTTTCCAACTTTCCTGAATCAGCTCTGACCTCAACTTGAAATTCAAGTAGTATTTGTGGCTACTCTCTCCCTTCCGCCCCATCCTTTCCCTCCCCCCACTTCCCCGTTCTCCTCAAAAATAGGGAGGAGAATAGGCTCACTTGGGCACAATTATTATATAATTTCGAAGAAATAATTAACTACTCGTGCAAAAATTAACAATAAATAAAGCTAGCAAACTATGAAGCAAACGGGAACTCTATTCAACAGCAATGACACATGCACTTGTTCAAGCGTGCAATGATCACAACAATGGCTTAGTTGCGATAAATCTCGAGATAAGAGAGGGAGGCTGGTTAACCACGCAAATCTTGCTTTAAATGGAGCAGCTAACAAAAGCTAACTGATGTTAAGCCCTCGTAACTCCTCTAAGCTCCGTTACGGGCAATATATACCAACGGTAGACCCCATTAGAAATTATTTGCACAATAACAACTTCAAAAACTGATCATTCTACACATTACCTCCGAAGTCCGATAAAAAGATTCAACTCAACGACGTACAGCATTGCATCAAAAAAAAAAAAAAACCGAATAAAACTTCAGAGAGAAGAATACCCAAGAAACGTAACAATGTAAACATAAACCGGTCTCTCAGTCGGAAGATTTGTCAACTGCACTACGACCGGTCATCTAGCAACGATGCGTACTATCCGTGGACCGTATAAAACGCATAAATATGCGATCATAGAGTGATTTGTTATCGAATGTTATAAAATGCAACAAACGCGTTTTGTGAGTCAAGATTTGATGCAATGTCTTCAACACATATTCATTTTAAAAATATACTTTAAAAAACATGCCAAACTTATCTGGTGGACAATCATTTAGACTGCAAACAATAATAGCTCGATATTTACCGATCGAAGTTTGCCTACGAAACAAACATCAAGACATCAAAAAAAACCAAACGCTATAGCTCTTATTCGCTTATTATGCTTCAATGGTAGAAAAACTTGTTGGAGAGCATATGCATCAAAGCTGATACTGGTCAGTCCGACTGGGAATGCGGCTCTCCCCTGAATCTTTCTTATACCCTCCACCTCATTCAAGTACAAAAAAAGCTCTTTCAAGAAAAAACGCATATGAAGTGGCACTTACAAAAAAAACCTCAAATAAAACGGAAATATTCGCTAACAGCCAAGAAAACAGGATCTCTAGCATTTACTGTGATTTAATTCAACACAATTCATCTTATAACCTCCAGCAGAACTCTCTTGGCTTACCGTTTCACAGCTTTACAGCGTGTTTATTCGAGGGCACAAAAAAACTGTAAATCGTCTCGGTGTACTTAATTAACGGTAACTTCCTCAATACTTGAGCTGTTGTGCTCATTTTTTAAAAAAAAATTAAGTCTATGAAGCACATTGACATCCGCTTCTTGAAAGGCAAGGCCCACGGAGGGAAGCCTACAATGAAAAGGAACATTTATTTGGAGCAGTTTCCGCCGGAACTAATACATTACCTTATTTAGAGATATTTAAGCTACCAAAGGATTGTCTGTAGACATTTGTTTTTGGAGGTGAACAAACAGTCGAGTTGATATGCAATTTTTCGATCTTCGCCGTTGTGGCGTTTATGCTCTAAATTTGCCGATCAACGAGCGGCGAGAGCTTCGATAACTGCCAAAGGGATAAGTCGGCAACTAAATCCTTCTCGGAGAGCAAATCGGCGGCCTACTCATGCAGTGTAGCAAGACAATGCAAACATACAGTTCTACGCAAGCCCTCAGCTGAATCTCTCAACGACTATTAATTATGTAACGCCCGAATAAACAATGAATATATCACAACACAGCAATCACTACTAAGAGCATATACCGTTGAAGAGCTTGCTATTCCCAACGCAAAATTCGCTAGTTTCCACTATGTCCTTCAACGGAACGTTTTTCCAACCGAACAATGAGAATTGATTTGAAAATTTTCAGAAAGCTTAAAATATAAATGAGCATTTTTGATATCACAAGCAGTGTGCAACTTTATGCATACGAAAATGGAAGTTCACTGGAATTGAGAAGTGAATTTCAGGAGACTGAGCAAGAAAATTAAGAAGAATTTTGATTTATTTAGAAACTCTCCAACTGCATCATGAATTCGCAATATTTGCCAACTGCGACTCTTGTCCGAAATGAACTAGATGCTCTTCTGACGCATTGTAAGAATTCGTGAAGCGAATGAAGAAGGTTTCAGCCATTTCCGAAAAGTATATTACGGCCAAAACTATCTGGCGTGCTTTCTCGTTTGTCTTAACCTCCTAACCAAGTCCTCTACTTCAATCCCTTCTATAGCCAGCGAATACGGAGCATTTTATTGCAAAATAAGCAAACCTTCAGAGCGTCTGAATAATGCTCGTATGAACGGTTATCAATTTGACGTTGCCCCCGTGCTGCGTTCCAAGGGATGCTACCAAAACTGAAGCACGAGCGTTCGCATATTCATTTGAATGTCTGGCAAAGTGGTGAGTGGTGCGACAATGGACTCACATGGATACGATAATTTGGCAACGAATGTATCAAACCGATCGCTAATAACTGTGAACGAGTTTTCCTTGATCGAAATTCACATCCCGTCAAATTGAGCGTTTCAGTACAATTAATGTGGGTCTCGCACTGTACCGCAGCGTTCACATCCAGTTGAGCTGTTGCTCAGAAGATAATGGCTGCTCATAATGACAACAGAGGGAGATTCGCATACAGAAACCATAGGCGTACGGAGAGAGGAAAATGCATCGAGCAACCGGGAATCGAACGTCCATCACATACTACTTCCATGACTGTGTCAGTTATTTATCAGATTCCAGCAAAATAACGTCAACACACATCAAATAATAAGAAAACATCGCAAGGACGATATGCCCAGGTACAATGCTCTAATATGCGCCTCTTTCACCAAATCGCTTCGGGCAATTCAAAACTGCATCAAAATTACAAGAAAAGGCGGACAAAAACAAAATATAGAATGTAAAATGGCTGCACAAAAACTGGCGAGTCGCCAGAACGCTCCACATCGCATGTCTCTAGCGACTGTTTAGGAAGTATGCGATTATAAAAGCACAATATGTACGAGACACCATCCCTACTGCATATGGTGCCAAACAACATCTGCCGATAAGCGTTGATATTAAGAGGCATCTAAATTTTACTTTACTAGCTATTACTGCTTGTACAAAAGGCGTAACACTCATATTTTTCACACCATGGTGTGCCTCGAAGACAAGAAATATAGGTAACACACCTCGGTTAGTCATCGTGATTCATACACTTCACAGTAAGCAATAAAGACAACTATAGGTGGTTCTATGCCAAAAGTATGCTCAAAATATCAGCGATGATTAATGCTCCAAACATTTCGATAACTTCCAATGCCGCAGTTAATATCAAATGAGGGTTTATCATTTTGAGAAAAAACTGGAGATTTGTTGAAAAGCATGCAAAAATATGCAGATGATTATGCGCTTATCAAAAGATGTAGTCCGGCATGAGAACATATAGCAGTTTTGTTGTTCTATACACTGACACAAAAAAAATTCGAATATTTCATGTGCATTATAAACACCTATTTTTGTCAGAGGATACAAGTTCAAGCACAGCCTTAGTGTTAGTGATAAAACGTCAACATATTGAAACGTTCTCAGATATCTTTAAATCAGAACACTAAAACTATCTATGATGCTAACTGTACGGAATCTTTTCATGTAACTTGTCACTTTAAAAAATTAAGCTCCACTGCGTCAAATGCAACCGTTGAATAAGAAGAAATGCGATGACGGAACGCAGAAAATTTGTATGATATACTACTTATTATCCATCGTATGTTTTATAGAAAGTGAAGGCTCGATCCAGAATAAAATGGGAAGAGAGTGGGGAGGGGAAGAAGGGATGGGGGAAGGAGAGAGCAGAGGTCAGAAAGGGTGGGGAGGTAAAAAGTAAAGCTAGATTCCTCACTAACACAACTGCGTTTTCAATCGCTGCACGTACAAATCATCTCCCACGCGAAAAAAAATGGTTCCTCAGTATGCTCGATTTAGCATATTGCGAGGTTTCGAGAAAAAATTCACTTCAACGATTTTCTCGAAGTCACTGTGGATTACTTCCGACAGGCTCAAACTTCCCCCTTCCCCTCTACCGCATGAAATCTCTCACGAGAGTCACGCCATGCAACTGATCGAAGAAAAAAAGACGACGAAATAAAAAAAAGTCACTTTACGTGAAAATTCGATTCAGAAAAGAATACTAAATTCAAAATCTCAATTCACTTTTCAGCAGCATCAATTTCGTTTGATACTCTCAGTGAGAGACACATAAAACCCATAACAATAATCGTTTTCCATAGATGTTTCATGCGTTCTGCGTTATATGAGACGAGAAAAATGCGCACAAAACAAAAGAATTTCCTCGGCCAAAAGAAAAAACATATGTTACACCTTCACAATTCGATTATAAACGTGAATTCCGAACATTTTTCGTTGATGCGGCCCGTTTAGAGAACTAGAGCATCACCGATGCCAACTGTTAGGAATGTCAGTTTTTCTTGAACAGTCGCATCTTTGATGGAATCTTGTACAATGCGAAACAAAAAACACTTTGGGTCAGATGGACTGAAATGGAATTTTACAGGTCACTGTTGCCTTTAATGCTCTTAAATGATAAATAAAGCTTTCAAAATTGTTCACTGTTGAAGGGTTTCAAAATGTGATAAATAAGCTAGTATACTACAATATCAACATTTACAGTAGCCTACTTGTATCAATGCTTCAGCCTTATCGTGGAAGACAAATAAAGCTAAAATTGCTCACCCCTATCATAGCTTTACCAGTTCTCTTTCGTTATGAAAGGAAATGAGGGAGGGGGAGAAGGGAGGAGAGAACGAAGGATGGAGGAGGAAGAAGAGAATAAAAACCTCCTTAGTGCGGCTTTCAAAGATATTACAAAGAAATTTTAAAGCATAATTTAAAAATTTCATATGCAATCAATTCAGGAAAACTGAGGGAAATAAATCGGCGAACAACTACTTTTAGTTGTTCAAGGGATATCGATCAACAAAGGGATAAGATGCACGATTCGCCAAGACAAATCCAGAGCGAATCGAAATTCTAGAAGGCAAACGTGTAATCGATACGGTTTCTAATCGAACATCTCAACATCTGCTGCCACGACTGTTTCACCTATGCTTAGTTAACGGCAACTACATATACGAAAATTCCTCGTCAAAAAATCAATTTCTGGCGCTGCTCGCAAACGCTTTCTAAGAAATGAAGTGATAACAAAGAAAAGCACGAACGAATTCTAAAGGATTCTCTATTGCAAACAACATGATGAAAAGAGTGTTAATATTTTGTGGAATTGGGGAGCCGAGATGCACACATATACCGTTCTAGAAGAGTGACAATGAATGACGATGACAGTTTGTATTTTTTAGGAGGCCGCGCGTATCGTTTTCAACAGAAAAAAAAAGGTATCGATCCGACTTATGCAAGTTTTATTGGCTATCGATGAAGTTGTGTGAGTTATTAAAAAGTATTTAAAATATGTCACGTTCTAAAACGATTATAACCTAGTATGGATGTGCGAACGTGTACCAGTGAGCTGATATTACGTAAGCGCTTTAGAAACTCATCCATCAAATCAGCTGATTTCATAAAGAGTGCGCAGATGACGAAAATTCGGATTTTATGATTCCCGAACGATCGCACAAATCTTCTAGAAAATTTCACTTTTCAACATCTCGAACCGTCAGCTGTTGCAATCCAATCAGTTGCAAAAAAACAACTAATAAATTTTTGCCTGTTAAGCGCATAACTTCCTCCACGAGTATAACAGTTGGCTCAAGCATGCTGATTTTAGCTGCCAATTAGCTAACTCCACGCCTGACTCACGAATGAAATTGAAACTATTGGATAGACGGATAGGCATGAGCGCATTCGAAGAGATGTGGTACAAAACTTTCCAAACTGCCGAAACACAGACGAAAGACTGTAACTGTTCCGAAGCTGCTATACTCGAGTAAGCTATATGACCAGTGCGGATCGACTTCGCGTAAGCGAAAATGCTTCATTAGGGGGGGGGGGGGGGAGGGGGAGAAGGGGGAGAGGGGTGCGAATACTGACCTTTTTTCGATGTCTTTGTAAGTTGCATGGTAACCATTGCATGTTGCATGGTAACCATTGCATGTTCCTGCTCATTATTAGAATGGTGCAAATGCAAAGGGATGCAAAGGCAGCTGTAATTTCATGGATTGCCGTATCGATGCAGCTGACAGCCATGCCCACGCATGACTGTTTTGACCAGTTTCGGAACGCCTGGTGGTCAGCATGCTGGCGACCGGTCGATTAGCATGGTATGAACATTATATTCCAATGCAGACTTTTATGTTGCGCTACAGTTTGCTTGTTGGTCTATTTGTTGCGGAACGAGAAAAAAAACAGTTCGGGAAATAGCCAGCAGCATTTAGGATCTGATTTATTTCCCCTTACTTCCACACTATCCATATATTACTGAGGATCTTTTCCGCCACATATCCCTTGCATCACATAAATTTGCAAACACAAATAGATGCGATTATCTTTAGATGGCATGCATAAGTAAGTAATTTTTAGAAGCAATAAAGACAATGGAAGAGAGTAATAAAATGATTAAAACCATTCGGAATAATAGATTCAGTCGGAAAAATGCTCCATGCCAAGTGAAGGAAAAAAGGAAAGAATAGAAATAAGACCGGAAATCAGTTGCCGTATGAAAGCGCATAATTTATTGCAGCAGCGATGGAAAAAGCAAGCATTCCTATGTGTTCGTAAAAGATATTGACGTTGAGACCATATAATGCGTCGAGGAAGATGGTATAATATATTTATGCTGATGTTTCGGCTCATAAAGCCATAATCATAGCACCACAAGCTGAAAAACAATAATCGTATTTTTCGGAAAACGTAATAAACAACAACAGCGATTCTATGATGGAAAGGAGAAACAAGCGGTATATCACAACAAGAACAGCTTGAAGAATGAAAGGAGAGAAAAAAAACATTTACATTCCTATGTGCCAGTAGTTTAAATAAAAAAAGAATTCTATAACTGTGGAAGAAACTTTGGGTTTAAAATTTTTGTTCTTTAACTTTCGAGAAGAGACCCTCTCTTTCACCCATTCGATTTCTAATTTCATATCTTTCATTTCGTTGTTTAGTTTCCACTCTTTCTTTCGATCTTTCTTATTCCTTCGCTTATCAAAACAGAATACGATGAAATATTCCGCCATAATTCTGAAAGTGTTTCAGCGTTATTCTTTGGTAACGAAAGAAATCGCAGATCGGCATATTCCTTTCCACTTTCATGCAGCCATTAAATTGAATGGTATATTAGGTTGCTGGAAGGGGTGGGTGGCTTGGGAGAGGGAAGGAGAAGGAAGAGGAGGGGGAAGAGCGAAAGAGCGTAGCACAGAACCTTCGAGAGGAATCATAATAAGTAATAGAGTAAAAAATCATGAGGGCCATCTAAGTGTTTAAAGCAAAAGCAAGTAGGATTGCACGCCAGAAGGCACGATATGCGCTTTGGCGGCTCACCCATTCATCTGATCGGTCAATTTCATGAACTGCAAAATGAAAGCGTGTTTCAGCCGATCCGACCACTCATACAAGCCTTTTACTGGACAGCCGTTTTCGCGAGCTGATGGATGGACAGTGCAACTCAACAGCTTACAAACCGCATGCGTTTAATTTGGTACTTTCTACCTGCGAGCTGGAAATAAACAATAACCACAAGCACTCATAGGCAAACGTTACAATCGCATGAGGTGCACGAGCAACGGTTAAAGGAAACAGCGAGCAATCAGCAGCCAAGGGTAACGGATCGATAAAGGAACGTTGCGAGGAGGCGTCTGTATACATACCTGTATGTGACCTGTGTCCACTCTGCGGGCAACGACGCCTATCCCTTCGCCCTCTTAAATCTCTCCTTGTGTATTCAACCAACCGCAGCAATGTAAACGGCGATGCAAAATATACAGCGATGCAAACAGCGATGCAAAATATACAACTATGCAAAGGGCAATGCAAAAATTGCTGCTTGCCAATCCTAGCAGTCGCTAAACAATTTTTTGGGCGCCTCATGAAATGCAAAGGCTGGTAAAATATAGATCTTGGCGCTCGTATGTTAATGACAGGGTACTAAGAGCGGCAAATATACGCCCTGCATACGCCTCCTATGCGAATTACACTAGGTTGTAATGGGAATAATGTAAAACAAGTGCCGTTCGAACTCCGCAATCGTTTGAATTTTGCAATATGCCGCGCTTTTTTGTGCCGTCCAGATAAATTTAGTTTTCATATGAGTGCCATTTTCAGTAATTAATTACCTTCTCGCTAGCTAAAGTTGCTTAAGGTAAAGCATTTTAACAGCTAAAATATTCTTTTCTTCCACTAGAATCGTTTCGTATTTAGCGAACCTTTACCCAGTAGCAGCTGTCTTCCTACCGCTTAACTCGTATCATTTTGAAACTTTCGCTGTTCACTAACCGTACATTTCGAAAGATAACATCGCCAAATGGAAGTATGGAAAGAAGAGAAGTTGTGCGCAAATGAAACGTTTAAGTTAATCATGATCGAAATGTGTTGCTCGAGGTATTTCAGCAATCAGTGAGATTTCATGCGGAAATTGAACTTATTTGAAATTATTAGAAACACTCTTTCGTTGATTGCAAATTTGTTTCACATAAAGAGTTTCCATTTTCTGAGGTGCATATGGATTTTTTTTTTTTGAAGAAACACTTTATTTACGAAAGGAAAGATTTTATATGCAAAAGGAATCTTATCAACAAAATAGTATCTAATTTTATTTAACAACATTTAAGTAATAGAAAGGGCTATAGCTCAGCGGATAGAACCGTCTACTGGTGTGCGGAGAGACTCGGATACGCCTCCAATCTGCTTCGCCAGAGGATCACCAGCATAAGCTCGGTTGCCAGCTGCATAGATGAGGGGAATCGATGGGATTACAGCTGCCTTTGAATTTTTGAATCTATATAAAAAAGTTATTTTACGCCATTCTGTAACTGCTTTGTGAAAGGAAGAAGAAAGTGATCAAAATGAATGTATTGGTGAGGTATACGAAAAAAAAAAAAGGTGAAAAGATGAAAGAGATTCAACATTCCACGGGAAGCAACTTGCTATTGAACAATACTCAGTCGCAACCGACTCGACTTTGCAGAGAAGAGGAGAGCGCCCAGTAGAAGTCAAGAAATCCTTCCTCGGCGGGTACCTCACCAAGAAGTTAGGTTCCAGCACCGCAAAACGGTTGTTCCCGGCCAGTGGTAAACCACTGGAAAATGCGATCTGAGCAGCAAGCTAGTTACAAATAAATCGAAGGCAATCTTGCTTTTTTCACGCATTCGGCAAAGGAAATGCGCACCACAGATTTTGGCAGCTAGGAGGTAATAAAACGAGAAAACTCGCTCGCAAGCCGTTTATTTCAGTGAATGTGGCAGCTGCACACGATACTCAGCTGACTCATTTGGTACTATGGAAACGAAAAGTGCGATATTTACGGTGGCCAATAACTGCTTTTCGGCAATTTTTGCTTGCTAATGAAAATAAAGAGGTTTATTTATGTGTTTGTTAGCGATTATGTACTGGTTGGTATCCTATCCGCTGAAGCACTCACCGAGGCGTACGAGATACGGGGAGGACGAAGAGGGGGAGAGGTGGGAGGGGGGGGGGGTAGGCGGGAATAATGTTGAGGATTTTTGACAAAAGCCGTTAATGTTTCCTCGCTCTTTTATCGCTGTCCAATGTCTGGTGCCTTTTGAAAAGCTTAAGGCTGTATTTCTCCATGTAGATAAATACTACCTTTTTCTCTCACATCAAGAATCTTTGCAATAAGAAGTTTTCTGCCTATAAAAAGAAATATTTTTTTAAAGAAATGAAGTCATTAACCGCTTACAGAACTACTCGTGAGATGAAGTAAAGCGCTGACGGAAATGAGGAAAACGATTTTAAAAAAGACTTGCCGTTCGGAGAATAGAAATTTATGGTAAAAATTTATAGATACGAATGGATGAAAGAAATTTAAGATCCATACTAATAGTTCGATTTACCAGCTTTTTCTTGCACATATAACTAACTCAATGAGAGTTCGCCTCGCAATTCATTGCTAAAAACCACAACGACATTCACTAAATGAATAATAGATATTTTTCTTGTGGCAAACTTGCACCAAACCGAAACATTGGCGATAATTGAAATTTCGTTGTTATCAATTGTCTGCTAAAGGGTTCACCCATCGTTCCATAAGTCACACTCTATAAAGACAAACGAGATAAGCGTAAATTTCATTTGATATTTTTAAATTATGTTGACATCCCTCTTTGAAAAAATGAGTAGTGTTTGTTGATGAAATAGTAAAGTAAGTAATACGTATTGTTAATGTTCGAAATTTTATAAAGATTATTAAATTTCTGATGAATAAATTTATCGTTACTTATGCGTTAGTTTTTCTCAATTCTATTTCAACGTCTTCTCTCAATCTATCGAATATTGTGAAGTTTGCCAAAATACATATTTCACTCTAACGCGACTAGAAATTACTATGTGATCACGATGCTCAACACGATTTTGACCATATGTTAACATTCTCACTAAGCTTACAAGTACTACCATGTTATATACCAATATAACAACAGTTTATTTTAGAAAAAGAATTTGGTGGCATAGGTTTCTTGTTTATTTAGTTGCGTTATCGTACGCACGTCACCCGATCGTGGTGAGCTGGCTCTAAAATGACGCAGAGAGCAAATAATATGACCACAACGAAATGTGGTTGATGCACAACTTTTTAAACTCATAAACATGCGATCGCTTTATGCGATTGTGTCGACTGTTCAACGTCCCATGTGAAAAGTGCTCGCTTTTGGATGTTGAATGCGTTGACAACGGAAGATGCAGCATTTGATGATCCTATACGAGGCACTAAAAACAGGAACAGCGCAATAATATATGGCTACAAAGTGCGACACCCATATTTGATTTTGATGCGAGGTCAACGATGGTCAACATCCGCCCCAACTACAACAATAACGACCAGCACGACCATTCAACTTTGTTTCCAGCACTTCTCTTAACCTGTTCTCCATCCCTCCCCCAACCTCACCTCCCCTCACTCCGTCCAACTACTCTCACTTGCTTTAGTCACGGCTAAGTCTCCCTTAGTCTTTTTTCCTTTTTCGACTTTAACAATAAACAGTAACTCTTGTTGTTGCATGTATAGTATGGTGAGATGTGCACGTTAAAATGAATGAATGGAGAGTGAAACATAATAGGGTTGGGATTAGAGCGAAAGGAAATTTATCGAACAACGGATAAACACATTGCACGATAAAATCGAATTATCGAGTTGGACTGATTGCGAACTTGAACGACAATCACCGCACGACGACACCTAATTGAAATCCCAAAGGGCAATCGGGCGTTTAATAATACAAAATTGGCACGTTGTCGCGCTACAACAAATTGTTGCGATATTTTATCGCAAAATATTGCTACGCATCTAGCGCAGTGAAACGATAACGCCAACAAATCGACGTCCGCGAAACGAAATGGGGAACATATGTTGAAATGGTACTACTCATTGGTAATTTGCAGGGTAGGTCAAACGTTCCAGGATCGGAACAGGCCCAAAACGTACGGCGAATGTTATACGCATACGGTGCGGAGATGCTCAGAAACAATGTGGGTGAGAGAGACGTGAGGCATTCGCGCTTGGTTTATGTTTCAATTTGCTACAACTCCTGATATATTGAGCCTCGCGGATTCCGTCTACGGTAAAAACAGTACGCCACTGATTAAATTGCTTATGACCATGAGCGTATCTTCTCGCAAGCTGCCGCATAGCGCCGTATTAGCCTCAGTCGAGAATGCCCATGCAAAATGTAGCGCAACTTTAAGTGCGCCATATAATTTGCGGCGAATGTGATCGATACTTAGAGACATCGCTGCCACTGTGAGACGGGTGATGTGAGCCGTACAGCAAGTGATGGACGGCCTAAAAGTCGTGCTCGAACAGCAAACAGATTACACTGCAAGAATTTTGGCCATTTTCCATGAGCTATTGGTGGCTAACTTTATTGTTCATGCAGTTTCTGCGGCAAATTTTTACTTATATAAGCTGACGCATAGTATCTCAGAAAGCTTTCACTGAGCGGAAAAGCTTTCCGAAATGGAAATGTTTTTTTTGTGCGTTCAAATACATGAGCTTTTCTCAGTCTTGCAAACGCAACCGTGCGTTATCAGTGTAGGATCTGAAGAAACTATTGATCTATAGAGTAGTGGGATTAATTTGAAGCTAGATATGGCCAATTCTGCTTTAAGATAGGTCGGCAATTGCGCAAGAACGTGGTCCATTAGAGTTTGAACCTAGGGCGTCATAGTGATTTGCACGATATTTGCTGGACAGTGTATGTTTGAGTTTCTTATTTGGCGAATAACATAGCCATAATGTGTAGCATCAAATCGTCCAAATTTAACAAAAAAAAGCAAAAATATATGAATGAATTCGTAAATGACCAATTTTTTGTTTACGATATGCACTCACTCACAGTGAGTTATAATGATGCAAAATAATGATTCAAACAGGTTCGCGTTCATTTCGCAATCCAAAGAAAAACGGTGAACGTCGTCAAACGTTCCGAATACTACTAAAATGAATGCAGGTTAGACATACCTAAACTAGAAAAGCGAACTTGGGTTGCACAATGAGTTAAGAAGAACATCAAGGAGAAAAGAGATGCAAACGGCATTACGAGATGCCTCGATAGCAGTCTCCGTGTTATAATTTTCCTCATCTGATTACAAATTTCCCTATGCAAACAGTGTTTTATGTTTTTCCATAAACTACTTTCATCATTTAAATTACTTAATTTTATAAGCACAAATAATGCCGAACATTAGTCGATTTGTTAAGTATTGCTTATACCACATACACTGGAAATATTACAGCTCTATACCGTAGCGACAATGAGGCAGCTGCATCCGTCACATCCTCATAATTTCATGAAGTAAATGAAAATTTTATGACCTGTAGCTTTTGTCAGCACGAATTCTACACGACCTTGACGCAACAAGATGACTTAATGGGCTTCGTTTGAAATAGGCGAGCAACTTCCCACTAATCTTCAAAGTAAACTCCTTTGAATTTATATGGCTGTGCAGTTAATTGCAAATGTACGGAGAATTTAATTTTCATTTACCATCTAGCTCAATGGAGATTGAACACTCTCTTCATTGTTGAGTAACTATTTATTCAGTTCTACCAATACGAAACGATGACTTAGTGAAATGAATTTTGGCTGTATATACGCCTGCTCAGTATCTGCACGTCGCGGTTGGGGAATGGGACAGTACACATGCAACGACGTCCCCTTACGGCAGGACAGGGCACATCAAAGTGCTCATCACGCTCGTCCCATCTGCACAAAACACAATCGATAGGTAGTAGCGAAGCAATTTTCCAAATTGCTTTGAGACATTTTGCAAATTGTAAGAACTTGTTTTAATGCGGGCTGCAGCCTTAATAGAACGCAAGATGACCTTCGCAATCTCCTCTGAGTGCTACCTTTCGAAAGAACATCACACTGCACTGAGGAATCAACCTCTTGACCAATGATGGACGCACACTGACGCGTCAATTCGATCCTTTGAAAGGAATTAAACCATGCAGTGAACCTTTCTTTTCAGCCTCACCAAGTCGTTTCTCTTTTGTATTTGCATCGACAGTTCGAGAGCTTAGTCCAGCAGTACTAGTAGAACATGCTTCGAACGTTTGCTACGACAGTTGATGGAGTCTTTATCAAAATTAATAAGTAGTCTGTATTTTGGTTCTACCGAAGTCAGCGTTACTCAGCTTTATGATATTTGCAATTGCCACTCAGAAATGCTCGATTTCATCACTGGGTGATTAGCATTTCAGAAGAGCGAAATTGACTTAGGAGAAAATTTGCCGATGAAAGAAACCATAGTAGAACTTTTGGAGAGAAAGTAACGCCCAGTACAGCTTTTCAAAAACTTATTGCGCAGTACAAGTATCCTTCGAGAGAGCTCTTTATCTCTTTTTCAAAGGCAAAACAAAGTGCCGATATTAGTAAGCACGATTGGACGTAGTGATTTATTAGTTCGAAAGTTGAATACAATCACATTTTTAATCATCGAAAAAAACTAACTGATAAGCGCTATTATACAAAGCAAGTGTTTTACTACAATGCAATTACCGTAAAAAGCGACTTTTTTCCGCAATGATTGAAGCATTTCTCGTTTGATTTTTGTTTGAGTATTTTTAAGAATTAGAAAATTCTTAATTGGAATTGAATTCGATTTTAGTGAAAGTGTTTTTAGTAGCTGAAAATTTTTTTTGCAGCTAATTTATATTTCAACTCACTGCTATCCTAGCTCACCATCCTTAAGATTTATGGAATATATCAGTTCGCTTAAATGATACATTCTTCTGGTCTACTAGAAGTATTCTTGCTTCAGCGTCAAAATGAATAATTTACGCAAATAGAAATATTAACAGCTAAAATCACATTCAGCTATAAAGCAAAATATTTGCATAATGAAAAATCTTATAGCCACTGCAGGAGCATTTTCTCTGTTAAACTCTGTAATATGGATGGCGTTCGGAGATGCTTAGTATTCACATGTTGTGTCATCAAATCGTACCAAAATACAAAACGAATTTATCAGCAGTTGTTTTCCGTCAGATTCACACAGATGCATCCACGGAATGAAAAAAAACAATGTGAGAGATTTGAAAAGAAAGAAATCAATTCGTTTTTTTTTTCAACTAACCTTATATAATCATACGGAGAAATGAAATAAGGGAGGTCAGAGAGAAAAAAACAGCGTAAAAAAATGAGAGATGAGTCAGATGAATCAAAAAACGTGAAAACCAGAGCACAGAATCCAGATGAAAAAGTCATTCATACATAAGCACGGACAGAGATAGAATTGGCAGCTGTGCACATTGGTAAGACCGAATAAGGAGAGCGCAAATTTGCTCAAGGCCGCTCACAACAACGCCGCACCCCTGCCTTGGCTCTGTATTATTGAACGCATTCGACAACCGATCGGCGTACAGTTCTCCAAGTGGCGATCTGAACGGCCTGTGAAACGTTGCAACGATGAGTCACATATGGGCACAACTGACGCTTTCGCCAACACAATTTTGCGTACAGTAGCGAATTTGTACAGCGAAGTATGATGTTATGATACTGGGTTGTCAAGGAACAACTTAATGTGAGGGGAGGAAGGTGACTTATGTGATTGACAGAGGAAGCTAAGTCAAAAATCACGCAGGTTCCATAGGATAGAAAGCACGCGAAAGCTGCCAATTGGATTGGGCATTATTGGATATCATGCTACAAATTCAGCGCGCAGTCACTCTAACGACCTACTGTACTCTTCTAAGGCCAATTTCAGAGGACCGTTTCCACAAAGTGTACAAGACAAGGTTCTTATCAAATGGAATTTATATTTCAGCAGTAGGTTCTCGTTTCCTGGGAACTTACTCATATAAAATGTTAAGTTGGGATCAAGTAAGTGAAAAAAAAACAGGAATGCATGGGTTTCCAAGATGCATACTACGATGGCAATCATTTATTGCCAACAACTGGCATAATAGATTGGAAAGGATAGCCTTAACAGAAGATGTACATACTTTATTTTGGCTAAGTAAATTACCGAGTGCTATACTTGTTTGACTTGAACACCTGCTTTGAGTGATAGACGAAGTCGATAGGTCACAAAGGATGGCCCCTCAAAAGTAGAGAAATGAAGGCCTCAGTCTCGTACTGAAGGAAAAAAAAGGGGGCTGTTCAGTAACTGAGAGCGACACATGCCTGAACCGGAATGAGCTGTGATGGATGAGTATGCAAATGACAGAAAACGAAAAATAACGGATAAACGTCGACTGCAATACACATCTGGTGGCCCTCGTTTATCACTCTCATATATGCCTGCTTGCTTCGGGAAAATCGCCGCCATGTTTGTATTCCGTTTTCATGATATAATTAAATAAAGCTATTTCCATCATATGACCTCTCATCTAGCTTTTCCATTGCATAGCTCGCACAGTTCCTTCCCGCAGAAAATAATCGTTTCAATGTTTATGGCGCATAAATTTGTTTTCAACTGATTAGAATTTTTATTGGTCGGAATTTTCCTCTATCGCTCACTCTAATTACTGTGAAAAGTGTAATATTCGGAAGGCAGTGTTCGCTAACCAAAACTTTTTCTATACTATGCGGCTCTGAAATCATTGGAGGGCTTAAACTGAATTGAGCTTTTCAGATATTAAAGAAGGCATTGAATTCGTTTGCTTAGCTTTCTTCCTGTGATCTTTGGCATGCGCTCATCCCTTTTTCTAGCGTGCTTCTGCCCTTACGCGACAGTGCACTGTCCATATGAATTTCTATTTCAACGTCTTTTGTTTAACTACTGCATTGCGCAATTTGCAAGCAACTGTTACGAGCACAAACACATTGTTCAGCGATTAGAGATGATCGCTATCGACAAAGTCAGCTGTTTCGCAGATTACTAAAAGCTGAACTCGATAAGGCGGCCATTGAGGCAATGCAGGAGCAGAAAATGGCAAAGCAACCCTTCTTGATAGTGGGAATTAGCGTGGGTATGAGGAATAGAGGGGAAAGAATGGGACAGAGGAGGGGAAGGAGGTATGAGGAGGAATCACATGTGCGGACCTCGGCTGCAGTCAATTTTTTTTTTACAAAATAGCTATCAACACCAACCATCCACAACCGAAGACTGAAAATTAGAAGGAAGAAACCGTCTCTCTAAAAGTCTACATAAAAAAGCGCTTATAATTTTCGTGGTGCACTTTAAAATGTTCGCTTCATCTATACTCCAGGAAGCCTTTCTTGTAAACTTTCTCCTTGTTATACTGAATAAATGGAAACAGAACTTAATACGGTCAACAAATTAAAGTGAGATACTCGAAAGATTATTCATTAATAACGGCAGCTACTCATCCACAGCGGAGAAGTGAACTGAAAGGGAATTTTCAGCAACTGATCGCTATCAAGTAATTTACAGATGTAAACTTGATTACACTGTGCTCTCAGCTTTAGTCAAAAACTCTTTGCTGAAAATTTATCAAAATTTCTCGCCGCTATTTACTTCATTTCAATTGCATCCGTGAAAAAGTCTTATCGCAGAATATTTGAGCCCCAGACAAATCTTATTTAATACTCAAAAAATAATGCGGAGCATGAACTGAACGGTACACTTTCTAAAAACAGGAGGTCACTTGTAAGACATCAACAATAGGAAAGCGCACCAATCATTCCGTGACCATACGATTAGCTAAGCCAAGAAAGTGACTATTCTATTTTGCTGACAGCCCTGCACCATTCCAATTCGCGTAAGTGAGCACGTAATTGTGCCCGTCGCAGTCGCAAGTCGACTTGACCTCTTTAGGCCCAGCTGAGCAATTTTGTCAACGATTCATGATAACTTATGAGACGAATGAGGAAGTTTTGACCAGGATGACATTCAGTGCTTCTTAATTTGTTTCGCAGACCATAAAATAGTCTTACGGATGATCGTATGAACCCTTCAGATCTAATGTCACTAAAGTCAGCAGTTTTCAGGTTGCGCTTTGGATTCAAAGTGACTCAACATTACAAATGATTCGAAACAAAGGGATGCGGAAGGACTGCGTGAAAAAAGAATTACAGGAATTTGTGGAAACAACGTTTTAAACCTATAGTAAGAATACTTGAACGACTTTAAATGGCTGTTTCCACCATCAAAATTTGCATTCCTTTCGAATTATTTTTGAGGAGCTTTTTTGTCAAACTCAATTCCGAATCTGCTCAGTAGAACAGAAAAAGCCAGTAACGATTCTCAGTGAGAATTGCTCTACTCGTTGAAATTACCTACTGATTCATAAAAGTGAATTTGATCGTTTGCAAGGAGCGTTGATCTGCCAATACTCTTGATGAAACAGCGTCATGGCAAGGGCCATCATGTCAGAATAAGGCAAATGTAGAGCAATAGGACATGCTGTTCGTATATAGCCTCAAGCGAATGAAACTTTTGATATTAGAAGAAAAAAATGATATAAATAAGGACCTTCAGCGTATAGGAACATTCAGTGCAGTACAGTGGAGGCTGTGTAGTTCGTGCGATATCATGAGGTCGGGTATTATGCTGCCTGCCGTGCTGTTGATTGGACTCGGTAGGTGCTGGTTTCTGAGTTCTGTGGCACAAATAAGGATTGTCAACAATGCTTTGTGGGAAAGTATTGTTCGTTCGGAGAAGGGACCGGCGATTTAAAAAAATTTGGTGATAGGTATGGCAGCGAGGGCGCTACAACTGCCCACCTTCTTGATTAAGACATGATGTATTTTCTGGTATTGCTGATGCTTCGAGGTAACAGTATCACCGAAGTTTCTTTTTTGCAGGTTTCTTTTCTAAACGTTAACATCACCTCAACTGTTAATGACACAACATTTCATTTACTACTCGTTCACTGGGTGTGGGATGGAACCAAAGGCTCGCCGGCAATTGCTTTAGTCAGAGATTTTCAGGGTATAATGCGCTGAAATTGCAAATGCTACATGAAATAATTGTTTCTCTTCAGTTGTTTGGGTCGAGTCGCATCATCCGGGATTCTGCCACAATAGACCGGATGGATCCTATGGAGTTGGGTGCGTTCCGGAGTTTGTCACCTGTTCGGCCCGAGTATCGTCTGTGATGCGCTGCCGAAGTGGGCTATTCTTCGATAAGTATAGCAACAGATGCTTACCTGAGTAAGTGATTGATGATCCAAACAATTCTTGTTTAGGCTAAACGAGTGTTCAGACCAAAGAGCGTAGGCTTCGGAATTTCTTGGTGGGGCATTGGTTTGTCTCGATCAGCTTTTGATGGTGACAAAATGATACTTCCTAATAGTAATGACAACTCGGGCGTTATAGAATAATTTCTGGGTCTGTGCTTTTCAATATTAGCTTGATGCTGTATGAATGTTTCATATGAGTTGCCAACGAAGGTATTGGAAAACAACGGGAATCGCATTTTTTGATTTTTCAAGTGACGCCCTACCGTTTGAGATCGGTTTGTGGAAAATTACAAAACTAAGCCGAAACGTCCAAAAGAGACGAAAAATAAACGGAGTCTTTGTGTTGAACAAGTGATGTCGCCGGCAGAATTGCTAAGCGCAATATCTGTTGAATGAAACGTTACATTTAGGAAGACGAGATTGCGTTAATCAGTGGGTTTGTTACATAGGCTTAGAGGGTTTACACATGCAAATTGTATGGCGACACTTAATCCTGTTTCCAGATGGCAGGCTTCTTCATGCCACAGCCACCATCACCATCATCACCATCATCACCACTACCCGAACCCACCTACAGTGACACCTGCTTCCTCTGAACCAGCACCACCAGGTTTCTATTTGTTTTTCTGTCTGACAACCAACGCTTTCAAAATTTCATCTCTAGTCTACTCCTTAAACTGAGTGGCGTTAGTTGTCGCTATTTATGGTTTGTATTGGTACTTCCATGGCGCTATATACGCTGAGGTAGCTGCCTAAAGGGAAGCGACGGAAGCGTTGGCTTGTTAGATTTGAAAAGAAAGAAATCAATTCGTTTTTTTTTTCAACTAACCTTATATAATCATACGGAGAAATGAAATAAGGGAGGTCAGAGAGAAAAAAACAGCGTAAAAAAATGAGAGATGAGTCAGATGAATCAAAAAACGTGAAAACCAGAGCACAGAATCCAGATGAAAAAGTCATTCATACATAAGCACGGACAGAGATAGAATTGGCAGCTGTGCACATTGGTAAGACCGAATAAGGAGAGCGCAAATTTGCTCAAGGCCGCTCACAACAACGCCGCACCCCTGCCTTGGCTCTGTATTATTGAACGCATTCGACAACCGATCGGCGTACAGTTCTCCAAGTGGCGATCTGAACGGCCTGTGAAACGTTGCAACGATGAGTCACATATGGGCACAACTGACGCTTTCGCCAACACAATTTTGCGTACAGTAGCGAATTTGTACAGCGAAGTATGATGTTATGATACTGGGTTGTCAAGGAACAACTTAATGTGAGGGGAGGAAGGTGACTTATGTGATTGACAGAGGAAGCTAAGTCAAAAATCACGCAGGTTCCATAGGATAGAAAGCACGCGAAAGCTGCCAATTGGATTGGGCATTATTGGATATCATGCTACAAATTCAGCGCGCAGTCACTCTAACGACCTACTGTACTCTTCTAAGGCCAATTTCAGAGGACCGTTTCCACAAAGTGTACAAGACAAGGTTCTTATCAAATGGAATTTATATTTCAGCAGTAGGTTCTCGTTTCCTGGGAACTTACTCATATAAAATGTTAAGTTGGGATCAAGTAAGTGAAAAAAAAAAACAGGAATGCATGGGTTTCCAAGATGCATACTACGATGGCAATCATTTATTGCCAACAACTGGCATAATAGATTGGAAAGGATAGCCTTAACAGAAGATGTACATACTTTATTTTGGCTAAGTAAATTACCGAGTGCTATACTTGTTTGACTTGAACACCTGCTTTGAGTGATAGACGAAGTCGATAGGTCACAAAGGATGGCCCCTCAAAAGTAGAGAAATGAAGGCCTCAGTCTCGTACTGAAGGAAAAAAAAGGGGGCTGTTCAGTAACTGAGAGCGACACATGCCTGAACCGGAATGAGCTGTGATGGATGAGTATGCAAATGACAGAAAACGAAAAATAACGGATAAACGTCGACTGCAATACACATCTGGTGGCCCTCGTTTATCACTCTCATATATGCCTGCTTGCTTCGGGAAAATCGCCGCCATGTTTGTATTCCGTTTTCATGATATAATTAAATAAAGCTATTTCCATCATATGACCTCTCATCTAGCTTTTCCATTGCATAGCTCGCACAGTTCCTTCCCGCAGAAAATAATCGTTTCAATGTTTATGGCGCATAAATTTGTTTTCAACTGATTAGAATTTTTATTGGTCGGAATTTTCCTCTATCGCTCACTCTAATTACTGTGAAAAGTGTAATATTCGGAAGGCAGTGTTCGCTAACCAAAACTTTTTCTATACTATGCGGCTCTGAAATCATTGGAGGGCTTAAACTGAATTGAGCTTTTCAGATATTAAAGAAGGCATTGAATTCGTTTGCTTAGCTTTCTTCCTGTGATCTTTGGCATGCGCTCATCCCTTTTTCTAGCGTGCTTCTGCCCTTACGCGACAGTGCACTGTCCATATGAATTTCTATTTCAACGTCTTTTGTTTAACTACTGCATTGCGCAATTTGCAAGCAACTGTTACGAGCACAAACACATTGTTCAGCGATTAGAGATGATCGCTATCGACAAAGTCAGCTGTTTCGCAGATTACTAAAAGCTGAACTCGATAAGGCGGCCATTGAGGCAATGCAGGAGCAGAAAATGGCAAAGCAACCCTTCTTGATAGTGGGAATTAGCGTGGGTATGAGGAATAGAGGGGAAAGAATGGGACAGAGGAGGGGAAGGAGGTATGAGGAGGAATCACATGTGCGGACCTCGGCTGCAGTCAATTTTTTTTTTACAAAATAGCTATCAACACCAACCATCCACAACCGAAGACTGAAAATTAGAAGGAAGAAACCGTCTCTCTAAAAGTCTACATAAAAAAGCGCTTATAATTTTCGTGGTGCACTTTAAAATGTTCGCTTCATCTATACTCCAGGAAGCCTTTCTTGTAAACTTTCTCCTTGTTATACTGAATAAATGGAAACAGAACTTAATACGGTCAACAAATTAAAGTGAGATACTCGAAAGATTATTCATTAATAACGGCAGCTACTCATCCACAGCGGAGAAGTGAACTGAAAGGGAATTTTCAGCAACTGATCGCTATCAAGTAATTTACAGATGTAAACTTGATTACACTGTGCTCTCAGCTTTAGTCAAAAACTCTTTGCTGAAAATTTATCAAAATTTCTCGCCGCTATTTACTTCATTTCAATTGCATCCGTGAAAAAGTCTTATCGCAGAATATTTGAGCCCCAGACAAATCTTATTTAATACTCAAAAAATAATGCGGAGCATGAACTGAACGGTACACTTTCTAAAAACAGGAGGTCACTTGTAAGACATCAACAATAGGAAAGCGCACCAATCATTCCGTGACCATACGATTAGCTAAGCCAAGAAAGTGACTATTCTATTTTGCTGACAGCCCTGCACCATTCCAATTCGCGTAAGTGAGCACGTAATTGTGCCCGTCGCAGTCGCAAGTCGACTTGACCTCTTTAGGCCCAGCTGAGCAATTTTGTCAACGATTCATGATAACTTATGAGACGAATGAGGAAGTTTTGACCAGGATGACATTCAGTGCTTCTTAATTTGTTTCGCAGACCATAAAATAGTCTTACGGATGATCGTATGAACCCTTCAGATCTAATGTCACTAAAGTCAGCAGTTTTCAGGTTGCGCTTTGGATTCAAAGTGACTCAACATTACAAATGATTCGAAACAAAGGGATGCGGAAGGACTGCGTGAAAAAAGAATTACAGGAATTTGTGGAAACAACGTTTTAAACCTATAGTAAGAATACTTGAACGACTTTAAATGGCTGTTTCCACCATCAAAATTTGCATTCCTTTCGAATTATTTTTGAGGAGCTTTTTTGTCAAACTCAATTCCGAATCTGCTCAGTAGAACAGAAAAAGCCAGTAACGATTCTCAGTGAGAATTGCTCTACTCGTTGAAATTACCTACTGATTCATAAAAGTGAATTTGATCGTTTGCAAGGAGCGTTGATCTGCCAATACTCTTGATGAAACAGCGTCATGGCAAGGGCCATCATGTCAGAATAAGGCAAATGTAGAGCAATAGGACATGCTGTTCGTATATAGCCTCAAGCGAATGAAACTTTTGATATTAGAAGAAAAAAATGATATAAATAAGGACCTTCAGCGTATAGGAACATTCAGTGCAGTACAGTGGAGGCTGTGTAGTTCGTGCGATATCATGAGGTCGGGTATTATGCTGCCTGCCGTGCTGTTGATTGGACTCGGTAGGTGCTGGTTTCTGAGTTCTGTGGCACAAATAAGGATTGTCAACAATGCTTTGTGGGAAAGTATTGTTCGTTCGGAGAAGGGACCGGCGATTTAAAAAAATTTGGTGATAGGTATGGCAGCGAGGGCGCTACAACTGCCCACCTTCTTGATTAAGACATGATGTATTTTCTGGTATTGCTGATGCTTCGAGGTAACAGTATCACCGAAGTTTCTTTTTTGCAGGTTTCTTTTCTAAACGTTAACATCACCTCAACTGTTAATGACACAACATTTCATTTACTACTCGTTCACTGGGTGTGGGATGGAACCAAAGGCTCGCCGGCAATTGCTTTAGTCAGAGATTTTCAGGGTATAATGCGCTGAAATTGCAAATGCTACATGAAATAATTGTTTCTCTTCAGTTGTTTGGGTCGAGTCGCATCATCCGGGATTCTGCCACAATAGACCGGATGGATCCTATGGAGTTGGGTGCGTTCCGGAGTTTGTCACCTGTTCGGCCCGAGTATCGTCTGTGATGCGCTGCCGAAGTGGGCTATTCTTCGATAAGTATAGCAACAGATGCTTACCTGAGTAAGTGATTGATGATCCAAACAATTCTTGTTTAGGCTAAACGAGTGTTCAGACCAAAGAGCGTAGGCTTCGGAATTTCTTGGTGGGGCATTGGTTTGTCTCGATCAGCTTTTGATGGTGACAAAATGATACTTCCTAATAGTAATGACAACTCGGGCGTTATAGAATAATTTCTGGGTCTGTGCTTTTCAATATTAGCTTGATGCTGTATGAATGTTTCATATGAGTTGCCAACGAAGGTATTGGAAAACAACGGGAATCGCATTTTTTGATTTTTCAAGTGACGCCCTACCGTTTGAGATCGGTTTGTGGAAAATTACAAAACTAAGCCGAAACGTCCAAAAGAGACGAAAAATAAACGGAGTCTTTGTGTTGAACAAGTGATGTCGCCGGCAGAATTGCTAAGCGCAATATCTGTTGAATGAAACGTTACATTTAGGAAGACGAGATTGCGTTAATCAGTGGGTTTGTTACATAGGCTTAGAGGGTTTACACATGCAAATTGTATGGCGACACTTAATCCTGTTTCCAGATGGCAGGCTTCTTCATGCCACAGCCACCATCACCATCATCACCATCATCACCACTACCCGAACCCACCTACAGTGACACCTGCTTCCTCTGAACCAGCACCACCAGGTTTCTATTTGTTTTTCTGTCTGACAACCAACGCTTTCAAAATTTCATCTCTAGTCTACTCCTTAAACTGAGTGGCGTTAGTTGTCGCTATTTATGGTTTGTATTGGTACTTCCATGGCGCTATATACGCTGAGGTAGCTGCCTAAAGGGAAGCGACGGAAGCGTTGGCTTGTTAAAGTCTTTCTGGGTGGGCTGGGGCGTACTTTTTCTGAAACATCCACGTTCTCCAGCTTCATACTTTGTGCCTACGACGTGAGAAATTAAATGGGATGTGAGTGGTATGAAGCGTTGGCGGTCCCTGACCTCTTAGGCGGTTATTTTCAAGCGCTCGTTAACCTGTCATTCCGCCGGTATGTCTTAGTCGCTGCATTGCCGCTTATCAATCCAGCGAGAAAGAGATTCGGTTAGTCAGCTTGACGTTGCGGTGGTATCTCATCTTATGAGGAAAGGAAGTTATTTGCAGAGCAAAGTAACTTCTGCTACAATCGACGAGACGGCAAATACAACATCGGTTGTATTTCCTTCTATATAGCATGCGTGAATCGCAGAGCTTATGCGATGGAATGTCCTAATGGTCTCGTCTTTGACACAGCCGTAGGCGAATGCGCAGATAAGGTGGGTCTTGCATCACGATTTTTATGTGGAACCGCATTGTTTGACCATTTTCACTGAAATGGACAACTGAACAGTTCTACGTTCACATTACACAAGCGCAGTCTACTGTAACAAAAGGATATGTCATGGATTCACCGAGTTGATATTGTTGGTTCTTTCCTTTGTTTGCATTTTTCAAGGATGGCCGAACCAGATAACCACGGGGTACATGCCCATTTCAGTTACTAAACTCGGGCTTTTATGCTTTTTTACCGGAGACTTGCAGCAGCAAAGCAGACGGAAGGTGTTGATGGTTTTAGCGACCCCTCGATTTGTTGCTCAGTTGTAGTGTGGCGTGTTGGACTCGCACCGATCGCATACAGTAGCATGCACAGAGTCTTAACACTAAAGTTCGTTATAGTAATGAAAGCAGTTTCTTTTTAATCGTGTGCGGCATGTGATATTTTGGCATTCAGGCTACTGTCGCGGTTTGCGGAGGCGCTCCTACGACGCAGCCACAACCTCCAGTGACTGTGCCCGCCGATGTTCCTTCACCATCATCGCCGAGACCTTGCATCCCTCATCATAAGCCAGGTAGGTGGCCAAAAATGTTTCTGCATGATCTGGTCTGGTATTTCTTAAAGTGATGGCACTTAGGTGTGGGAGGAGACTCGAAAGATGGAAATGGGTTATTCACGTGCCTTCGCTGTTGTTGGGATTGATGTAAGGTGCAGTTTATTTCAGGATTCTGCTGTACGGGCAGACCGGACGGCTACTACTCGCTGGGATGCTCGGCGACTTATGTGACCTGTCTTCGCGGCAGTGCATACCTCAACAGATGCGGTGCTGACTTTCGCTTCGACGTTGTCACCCATCAGTGTGTAGCAAAAGTAAGATCTCTTTTTGAGTTCACTAGATCGTTAGGTCAAAAAGATCATTAGAAGGAGCTGAACGTTCTGGAAACTAACTTTGCGCGCGTGATCGCTTCGTCGTCTGCTTCATGTTAAACTATACGTGGGAAGTGCAGCCGATGATTTCCTCAGACTCATTACAAGACACGTTCTCCGGTTCAAAGAGGGTGGCTCTTCTATAAAAAGGACCTTTTAAAAGCTACTTCTAATGAATTGAAGTACTTCAAATGACCTAAAAAAAGAAGGATTATTACTTCTAATGAAACCGTTCACACCGGAAGTATTAGAAAACGTCTAAATTGTGCAGCGTCTGCAGAAAATTAGCAAAGGCCTTAACGTCCCAGACGCTGAATTGGCTGAGTGGAGTCACGGTAAATGTGATATTGTTGATTTGCAGTGGTATGTAAGAGAATGTGGCGGACGTCCACAACCGAGTTTGCCACCAGCAACTACCACATACTCGCCACCAGCGTCAGAGGCGACAACTACTACCACAACGCCTGACTTCTGCGCGGGACGTCCTGATGGTGCATACAATATTGGATGCTCTTCCACTTATTTCATTTGCATTTATGGAAAGGTGATCTTCAACATGTGCTCAGCCCCGCTGGTGTTCGACGTTGAGACGCGTCAGTGCCGCGCAACGGTATGTCCTCCCACTAACTGTATACTTCATATGTAGCCATCCACCAGGTACGGGATGGGTGCGTAGCTCTGCAGCGGAGCACTATACTGAAGGGAGGAGCGCGGGGCGAGGGCTCGTGGTACATGATGCCTTCCGGCGGCATCTTTAGGTAAATTTTTAAGTAATCGTTCTCATGTAGAAGCACAAGCGGCGACCATAGATGAAATTGTGAACCTTCAGTTTCCCGACTCATATCTAGCAGCCATATTATTCTGATTCGCTGTCTCATTTCCTTTCTTGCGATGCGGTCTCGAAAATAACGGCCTATTTTTGTAGACCTATTCTTGACTCATCGAAATCGGTCCCTCGGATGGCATATGCGGTGCGGGGGCGAGAGAGGAGGAAGGAGGGAGGAGGTCAGAATGTCGTGGTGAGAGGACATCGGAGTCGTCTGGGTTGGATGTTGTTTAGAAGTGGGTTTTATCGATTACTGGAAGCGGCTATCAACGATTACACGAAATTCTAATTTTGGTGTTGATTTTATGATTGTTATTGATGCCTAACGTTAAAAGATTTAGTCATACGTGCGTGCTTGTGGTGGGAGTCCTCCAGCTAGCGAGCCGCCATCTACGCAGCCTCCCGTGACGCTTCCGACAGTTCCTCCTCAGCTGCCTCCAGGTCGGTTTTTGCTTCGATCTTCCGAACGGTTTCACCACAGTGGTAACGAATGACTGCCCACCAAACCTTGGCCTATTCGAAATCCGCTGAATGTTTTGAGCGGAATCATTCCATCGTACCATCATGCGCTGGCATCCAAACTTATTGGGAATATCTTGAAGCTCTGCGCGGAAGTTTCGAGCAACCTGCCAAAAGCAAACTGCGCTGAGCTGAGACGTAGACCACAAAGGTTTACTCGCTCCTTTTGAGGGAGCGAAAGGGTAGCATCTTTGGCGACCGACACTTAAAGAGTGTCGGCTCCTGTTTTCCAGTGTCTCCTGTTTTAGAACCGTTCAGTTTGTTATTGTGCAAGGGAGTGGTTTCAGTAAGACCGTGTCGTCATCACCATAACGGTTTCTTCGCGATAGGCTGCTCTTCACGCTTCTTGTCCTGTCTGGACGGTCACCACACTTACCATTCTTGCCGTCGAGGATTTGTCTTCAACCAAGCAACTCTCACATGTATACCAAGGGTTCGTTAACCTCATTCTTCCACATATGTAGATCTTGTGGAGTAGTGGAGAATGGCTGTGGTAGCAGGGAAGTCCGGTTAGCTCATGTTTTTGGCTGATTTCGGTCGCAACGTCGAGATCCTTAGCGAAAGCGACGCTGCTGCATTGTTCTAATTAAGTTACAGTAGGCTGCAATGACAACATTGCGGCGTGTTCGTTGTGAAGCTCTATTTGACTACCGTGTATGTCTCGCCTAGGACACTTACTTGCTTGATACTTTATTCATTCGCAAATACTTTTCGATCGTGCTACTTATAATCCAGATGCCAGCCTATGTCTACGAATATAGAGGTTAGCTGTTCAGTTTTTACTGTCTGGCCTTTACTGTCTGGCCTCGAAGCTGTCTGGCCTTACGGCAGGGTGTTGCACCGTTAACTTCATGGAACGGATTTTTTCCTTGTAATTTCCTTGTATTTCCTTCCAAATCCTGTTTGCAGTTTGTAAAACTGTAAAACACTTCTTAAGCACAGTTTCTTTTTTTCAGGAAATGGTAAGACCTTGTTACGGATACAGACCAGCGGAAGTTGGGGAATCATATTGAAGCGGCCAACACCGAAGCTGTTGATGTCGACGTTTTAATATTTTCTGTAAACGCTGTTCCTCTTTCGTCAGTGGAGCCATTTTTAATAAAATGTTGAATTATTTGTGTGCTAAACATCATATATTTGCATTTGTCACAGGCCATTGAAATTGAATTCGGAGTAAACTTGGTGAGGAAGTGGATTTTTTTCGCGATCAACTAAAGCGAGAGCAGAATTGGTTGGATAACAACGCTAATAATCATCGCTTGTAGCTGGGAGGAGCCATTCAAGCTAACTGGTGTTGGGGAACTAGGATTTGTTTGAGGAGTCAACTGAAAGCAAAAGTAAAGGTATTGGGAAGAGGTCATGAGAACTAGGCCTCTGTGCGAGTCATGCCAGAGGAGTTGTATAACTGATGCGCTTTTGGATAACATTACATGCACATGCGTTTCAGACCATGAGTGACAACGGGGAATAAAGAAACGAACATAGGAAGACGCGAGAAATAAAAAAATGCTGAAAATGTTTGCAGATTAAACATTGTGTAGGCAAGATAAATGGAAGCTGCCATACAAGAGTGTAGTGCAACGTAAGATGAGCTATTGCGTTGACCGCAAACGTTTTCGCTATAGGACAACCACGCTATTATGATTCATTGTCTTATTTTAAATGGAAGCCTTCTTACTTAATAGCTAGTATAGCAGATGTCTCAGTAACTGATGTGATTTGATGGGCGCGTACTTTTTGTGAGCTAGTGAAAATTCTGTCTCTATCACTGTGCAAAATTGCACTTTTTCAATTATGGCGATTGCTATGACGCGCAAAGTTGAATGGGGCACAACTGAGATATGCATCGACTTCGTGTCTTGTAAATGAGCGAAGTCGGGAACTTTCATCGCAGATAAACATTTAGGAACAGGAAGCAATGCACCGAGCACATCTGACTGTGATATATTCGATGTCTCTAAGACTTCAAGCAGCAAAACCTAAGATTCGTTAAAAAGTAAAACTACAAGATTCAACATCTTTGAAATAGCCTTTCAACGAAATAAGAAAAAATAGCAGCAATTCAGCAATTAAGTATTCGAGAAGGGTTTTTTAGCAAAGAAATGGAACGAAATCACTCGGGAATTATTTACGAATATCTACAAAGTAGACAATATTTTCACTCCTTTGGGAAAGGGTGAAATGAATAGAGCATTTCCTAATAGCTTTTAGGCATGTAAAATTTAATCTATATACATTGAATGAGGACGTCGAATTAACGGTCGTGTGATATTGACGCGCTTTCGAAGAATTCTCGAATAATATAAAAAAGGTTCCGTCGCATCAAAGTGAGCAAGCACATTGCATTATTGAACATCAATAATTACTCATGCGGATCGCTGAACCCTTGAAAAATTTCCCTTACGATTGGAATGAAACAGAAAAACATTTCATGCGTTTCGAATGAAGCGAAAAACCTTTTAGTTAATATTTCGCATATGTTGACTCCGCTGTGCGCATAAGTAGCAGTATCTCTTGATTCTGTGCAAACGAACGAATGCGGTGAAGTTTTGCTGAGAAAATATGTGTCGTCCTTTAATTTATATTTTCTTCTATCTTCATTGAGACATTCGCCAAATCGTTGGCCGTTGAAAACTTTTGAGCACATTTTCTTTCAGCGACATAATGGTGT
>JPKZ01000272.1:530345-574378 GCA_000803305.1 Toxocara canis | reverse complement strand
GGGGGGGGGGGGGGGGGGGGGGGGGGGGGGGAAGAAAAAGGAAGAGACACAATCATGAATGCAGAAAAAAAATAAGGAAATGAAAGCATGGAATTTATGTGATAGATGAAATAGTTTAAAAATGCATTTGAGATTTTCATGGAATAGGAGAACAAATTACTCACCGATGATTTTTTAAATCGTCCCATAATGAGAATAAGTGAAATCGAGATGTCGAGTTGCTCGAAATAAAATGAACAGTCAAAAATATTCACAATATCCAAGTGAATAGCTTTTAGCAGACGAATATTTCAGGACGAATATGTCACAGTAAGACGGAAGTTATAAATAAGATGCATAAATCGTCCACACATTGAAATCAGTTGAATACAGCACGATGAAGGGCACAGCAATAATTTTGCGGATGAGTATCCTTATTTTGTCGCTTCCCAATAAGCGAATGCTGAATTTTTTTTTTGTATGAACAATACACATCATTAGATGAGAGTCATTTACGGCGAACATGTGTTAATATTTTCTACGACTGAACTATGACTTCTTGTAGAGAGTCTTGACAAACTCACAAACAGAGGTTAATTATTATTCGCCAAAAAACCAATGCAAAACAAAAAAATTCTGTCCTCAGTATATATGATGACCTTCCTGCTTGAGCCTGCAGCATTTTATGAGATCATTAAGAAATAACATATCGATTAGATAATTATTATTAGCGAAAAATAATAAAAAATAAGCACTGCAGATTATAGACATTATAGCACGTAATGACGCGTTCGCATGAATGGCACAGCTTAGTACATAAAACGAGAAGCCATTCTCTGTCGAGTAAACAAACGAACATAAATTTTTGGAATAGGAAGCAATATGCATCACTGAGCAGCACCGAAATAATGCAAAGTCATTATTATAGACCCTACCAATTGTATATGTATACTCCAATTTCGGACATATATGCCAGCAGCTTTTACACATTTCATTTGGGTCACTTCTTCGTAATGGAGAAATTAATACCCTTGTCACTTAATTCGAACATACAATGAGGGATGATAGGGAATAGAGCGCTGTCAATCAAGCGTGGTAAGAATCAGTTCGACTAGTCACAAACTTAAACACCGTTTCAATATTCTCCATTCTGCAACAGTCGTTCAGATTGTTTCGTAAGAAAACTTCAGGTCGGAGCATGTCATGTTTGTTTGTCTGAATATTATGAAGAACTGATGACGTACTCTCGAAAGGAGTTGCTTTTTATTTGTGCCCCAATTCGAAAAGGCTACATAATTTTAATATTAAACCATACATTACACGTTTACGATGCGTTCTTTACACTTGAGAGGAACAAAGAATTCGCTGAACATGTGCCGAACATTGCCGAACATTGTTGCCAACGCTATCTCTCAATTGTGCTAGACCGATGAAGAGCGTCGAATGATTGCATGGAAGTACGATCACTCTAATGACGGCATCATGAAATGCTTATGGCAGAATTAGAGATAAAATTCGACAGAAACATTCTCATGTCACGAGCACAGCAATTAGCAAGCAACACCTGTTTCCCATTGGGAAACGAATTGTTATTGGCGCCAAGAAGGCCGTTTCTCAGGGATGTCGAAATTACCTTCAATGAATCCTTTCATTCAACAATAATTCATTAGCTTAGAAGAACTTCGAATAATGCAATCTTGCTGTTATGGCATCAAATTGGAAGAAGTTTTTAAAATGAAATCTTTCCATAAAACTAAATTGAAAAAAAAAACTGAACGTTCGCCTTAAACAAAAATTCTATATTTAAAGTTTAGTAATATGAAAATCTAAATTCATTTCCTGAGATTTCGGACACTAAGTATGAAAAAAACACTGGACAAATAGCGAGAAAGAGAACGCAGAGGCAATGTAACGAAAAGACTGTCTCGCGCATGATGTTATGCACCGAGTCATTGGAAGTCAGTGATGTGCTGGCGTCACACTGATACATCTTTATGTGAAAGTTCATATGTCACTTGAGGTATTGAAAGACTACCGATAATTAACGAGGCAGTATTCTTATGAGGATTTGAATGCTGCATGCAACGATCAAACATTTCACCGCTTAAATCGCAATGCTGTTCTGCCATTAGTAAAAGGAGGCACACAAAGTAGCTTCACCAACAATAAGAGCATACGTAAATGTATGATAAAGATACTCTATACCTAGCAAGAAGGTGCGAAATTCGATGAAGCTGTTGACATCCTTCCGAAATAAGTGAGCGGTTAGGGTGAGAAGGGCGGGGCAGGGAGGGGGATAGGGGAGTGATGAGTGCGAGGGATTGGTGAAGGAGGAAGATTGCGATAGGTTTAGGTGAGTGTTTGCGGTAAGTTCACATAAGAATGTCTCAATGGAAGTACTCGTATATTTCGGCCGAGAGGACGTGTGCAAAGAAGACATTTAAGATTTTTGTACTCCCCATCCGCTTCATTTGCCAAGCGACTTTCTATGCAATCGGAAGGACTAAAAAAAGATGTTTAACGTTATTAACTACGAGCAGCTCGTAAATTTGTGCTATATAGAACATTTACAATTGCAACGACCAGGAAGTGAAACAAAATTTGATTACAAAAAATAATTCTCGCGATTCCTTGTGGACGCAACTTGTGATTGCCATACTTTCTATTTGCCGTTACTTTAAATGGCATAACTTGTAACTGTTCTAACAAGGGTCTGCTGACAACGCGCAAATATTCGATTTATTTCAAAAACGAGAACTGAAAACGCGAGCATTGTTTTGATGAGCAAATTCGTAACAGTTGAAGTACTAGCGCATCTGTCCATGTGCAAACCTGTTGGCTGTAAACAAGGCTGAGATTCTGTTCAAAAAAGAAAAAAGAAACAACAAATTGCTTTTATCAAGGCACATATTAAGAGTTGTAGTGAAATTATTCATAACGTTAAAAAGTGTTTCGCGTTAAAGCAAATGCCATTTGGTTAAGTAAGCATGAATGAGTTCATTTTTTGCTAATCGACATAAGCCACACTACTCGTCGCGATCATTGTGCTTTCTATACACCGTTTCATGATCGACCGAAACATCGCACAAACAACGTTCGTTCTTGTGTGCATTGTTTCTGTCAGCAAAAAATATTAGGACTGCTAACAGTTATGCTTTTGCACAAATTCGATGAACTATACAGTGCATGGGTTAAATGGTGAGTATTTTGGATCGAAAGCTGTTGTTATAAAGCAACCAGAATCAGGAAGTACGCAAAGAAGTTGTTCTGTGTGGACGGAGACATCTGCGAGCCAAAGGTGGACAGAATTGATGCAGATGAAAAGTTTCTGTATCAGTTTTTTTCACTTCATGGGCAGTTGTTACAGTTATGTAAGCCCTGAGGAGAAAACAGTCGAAATATTACCCAAATGAAGTTACCGCAGAGAACGCATCTGGCTGCCGACAAAAGGATCGACGAATGTTTTCAGATCTACAGAGCGAGGTGCCTTTCGCTGAGATAGTCTCAGTCGAATTTATGTGCTGTACCATTTAATAAAACTGTACTATAAAAAAAAAGACAACGATAATGAAGTGGAACATGAAAGGCGTTATGCGAGGTTGGACAGGAAGACGAAATCCCACCTCGCTTCTTCCGGTATCAGTACTATTATTTTTATACGGTCATTTTGTTAAGTTGGGTCAGAACGATCTCACCTCATAAAGACTTCGTAGCCTCGAGAATAAACGCCTGCCATCGACCTGCTGGTCATTCCCAATGTCCGTGATCGCAGAGAATTTTTCCGTTAGAAAACGTCCTCCAGAATTTTGTTGAAATGTAGTGCATATGCAGGACGTCAAGTAAGCTTAGATTCAGCATTCAGTTTTCCCTTATTAGAGACGTTCAATGTGACTTCTCGTTGAAAACATAAAACTTGCCGAAAAAAAAAACAGCAAAGCATTGCCTCATGAGACTAAACGAAAAGAAAGACGGCAAAATATTACGAGCGGTATCCATTCTACGCGAGAAGTGTCTTAAAATTGCATATGACATAAGCGATGTGGAAGTGTTGTTAGCGTAGTTTTGGCAATTATTTATGTGTGCAGAAAATATTAATCTCCTATCTGGCAGTAAGGAATGACAGCAGTAAATAATAGCTCAAGTATTGGGCATAAAAAACGTTTTCACCTAAACGCATATACTTTGTATGGAAGCCATGCGAGTGGCTTAGTAAAGATTTACTCAAAATAATGACACACAGGCGAAGAAATCAATAGAGCAGTACCGGCTAGCATGTACTTCTTATGAAGATGACGACAACTGATCGGCTGTAACAAATGGATTGTCAGATCTCATACACAAGCACTCATACACAAACGGCATCGACGTTTTCACACCACAGAGCAATACAAATTAATGGCAGCAATTAGCGGAATTTAGCGGCACTGACGACCGACTGTTGTTGTAATTGTTGCGCAACAAACACCAACAATCAACAGCACCTCCATTCCATCCATAATCGTACATTGCAGCGCTACTGCACTCGATACTTGTTAGGTTTTGAAGCTCTAAGTAGCAAAATGTTCTCAGCGACAAAAATTTTCAGGTAAATGAACAAAACAACAGGCGACACAGTATCTTTCTCGAAAACATAGCTCAACTTTCTTCACTACAATGGACGAAAACTGCACATTTCAATCGTCAAAAATCTGTCTAGGTCAAAGGCCGTTGGTGCTGTGCGTTTGTCTCGCTTAACCACAGCTACCTCATCCACGAGCACCAATAATGACCTTAGCCAAACAGTTCATGTTTGCGAACTTGCGCTGAGTATGACGGCATAGTACGCCTTTCGCTTATCAAAAAATGAACATTGTTTAAATTCTGCTGTGAGAACCATCAGAGTGGATGTCTTGTAATATGTCGAATAAAGCGCTCTCCCTTCAATGTAGCCTAGCCTTTCCCCCTTCGACTAACGTCCCCTTCCCAGTGCTTTGGTACGAAGTGAACTTTATAACCCTCCTGACTGACACCGTCTCTCCTCAAAAATAATATGAAATACTAAATGGATTTCCGTGCTAAAAATCCCTCTTCTAATAGTTTCCCATTCCTCTAAACACCCGTCAACTTTATAGCAAGTGGGCTTTACTCGAGACAACACGGTTGACAAATTTTCAGCCGTAGCGGAATCATTCCTGAGTTACCGCCCATTAATAAATATTGGCACTGGCGATTGGAAGACGAAATACTACCATTGGCCTATCTTGAATTGCCGATACAGCACATTGAGCGATATCTTGATGAGAAATTTGCGGAAGTTGCTGAAAATAATAAGGAATTTTATTACTAAATGGGAAATTTCGCGACTAAGTTATTTCACATTCTCGCCGAAAAAAACCAAACAGCAACACTCTCGATGCCCCTCGGTCTCGTACGCCAACGATCGCCATATCGCACGTTGTACTTTGTATTTCTGTCGCATCACAGCGCAACGGATGGTGTTAACGCGAACGTTCGACCATATAAAAAGTTTCACACTCACCACGGGAGACTGCCCGCCGAGACCAATTATGGCCGTTTGCAAATCGCCAAACTCAAACGCACAGACTCAACGCCGTCTGTGCTGTGATCGATATTTCAAGCAGTTATAAGAAGAAGTGCCTGACTAATTGCCTCGACTAAAGCTAGAAGAAACCTCAGCTTTTTCGAACCAGATAACTAGGGTTTTGCTGAGGTCAGTTGTTGGCGGGAGCGAACTTCGTCGGATGGCGATTTCGTTGGGAAGCATTTTGACCTATGTGGAACTTCCGACCCAAAAGTCGCGAAGTGACTCTACATGAAAATGAGGCTAGGGGAGGGAAGGGAGGAAGGAATGGAATGAAAACATGTGGGGAGCAGTATGGTCATAGAAGAGTGCTCAGTAAAAAAAGTTGAACAGAACGGATCTTGAAACCGGCACGTTCGAGGAACCCAGCAAAGGCCTCGTTAGGGTTCGGAGTCCTATAGAACTCTATGGTACGCTGCCGTAAGAAACAAAACGATCATTCTCTTGAGAGTAAGTAAAAAGGAAAAAAACAACCGAAATGTATACTTTAAAAAGCATAGAACTTCTGCAGTTAGATAAGTCTTGCTGAATAGTCAGCGGAAAGGAGCAACTTTATCGGTGCAATTCTCAGGAAATGTGCACTGCCAATGGATAACGGGTCCGCTACAGAGGAAAAAGCGTCTATGAAATTCAATTACACACCGCCTGGTACAGCGAGCGCCAATGTCGTTAAAAAAACATCTAGGCCAAATTTTGAAGACTCTTCGTATTCCTCAACTCATTAGAGCAAATTTGCAGAACTGCTTCCGGCGTTAATATTTCTAGCCGGAAAGCGGACTACAAAAGCTGCTATAAGCAGATAGGAAAAGTGGTGAATGTAATGCTTCAAAATTTAGGCTATTTCATATATTTCATTGGTAAAAAGGCAGGCTCAGCTAACAGATACATGAACCAATTCATGAAGTTCAGTAATCCGCTTCGGCGCAAGCCTAAACTGTTGTCGAAGTGACCGTAAAATGAGGGTGGAAACGTCAAAATGAAACACTACGAGAGCATTCCCGTGTACTGAAAGTGGCAACAGCCGAAAAATGTCGACGTGCAAGAGGCAACAGAAAACGATTGTGGTCGCAGTGAGTCTGTCTATCGGTACATTTAGGAGAACAGCCGTAACACGAGGTCAACGCAGAACGTCGGAATCAAATGCGCTCAGACATCTATCTGCCTATGTGTACGTTGCGGCATCTATTGTATGAGTATCGCTAAATGGGATTAAATTGGCAGAAACATCAGACCTGCTTGAGGCTTGTGATGAAAAAATGACTTAAGGCTATTTTAAGAAAATATCTTGAATGCCGTGTTTTTGCATGTGCTTGTTTTGCTTTCTTCTTCAAAGTTTTATTTTTAAAGCTCGTTTGTCTCATTCATTTGACTGGCTATCAAAAAGCAAAAAAAATCATTTCCTTTGTCGCCTTAAATTCATTAATCTAAGTTCGAATTGGAAATAACAGTCATACTATAATCACTTTGTTACAGACAAAATCAACTCAGAAATTATATGCTTAAAATAAATCACGTTTTCTGAACGAATCTTTGCAAGAAAATTAATTGAGAAATTCTCGCAAACCGGGTTCATGACAAAACTCGTTAGCGGAAAATTTGAGAAAAACTAGCCCAAGCTCATACATTTTTTAGAAGAAATATAAGACGATCCTCGTTTACGCAACATTATAGCACAGAATCGGCGCCGTATAGGTTCGAAAAATTCATTTTTTTTCCGACAAAGTCGCACCATCAGCTAAAAGTATGCTAGCATAATCGGTAGTAGCAAGATTCAGTGAATTGCAGCTAACTAGATCATGAGTTCACATAAGAATGTCTCAATGGAAGTACTCGTATATTTCGGCCGAGAGGACGTGTGCAAAGAAGACATTTAAGATTTTTGTACTCCCCATCCGCTTCATTTGCCAAGCGACTTTCTATGCAATCGGAAGGACTAAAAAAAGATGTTTAACGTTATTAACTACGAGCAGCTCGTAAATTTGTGCTATATAGAACATTTACAATTGCAACGACCAGGAAGTGAAACAAAATTTGATTACAAAAAATAATTCTCGCGATTCCTTGTGGACGCAACTTGTGATTGCCATACTTTCTATTTGCCGTTACTTTAAATGGCATAACTTGTAACTGTTCTAACAAGGGTCTGCTGACAACGCGAAAATATTCGATTTTTTTCAAAAACGAGAACTGAAAACGCGAGCACTGTTTTGATGAGCAAATTCGTAACAGTTGAACTACTAGCGCATCTGTCCATGAGCAAACTTGTTGGCTGTAAACAAAGCTGAGGTTCTGTTCAAAAAAGAAGAAAGAAACAATAAATTGCTTTTATCAAGGCACCTATTAAGAGTTGTAGTGAAATTATTCATAACGTTAAAAAGTGTTTCGCGTTAAAGCAAATGCCATTTGGTTAAGTAAGCATGAATGAGTTCATTTTTTGCTAATCGACATAAGCCACACTACTCGTCGCGATCATTGTGCTTTCTATACACCGTTTCATGATCGACCGAAACATCGCACAAACAACGTTCGTTCTTGTGTGCATTGTTTCTGTCAGCAAAAAATATTAGGACTGCTAACAGTTATGCTTTTGCACAAATTCGATGAACTATACAGTGCATGGGTTAAATGGTGAGTATTTTGGATCGAAAGCTGTTGTTATAAAGCAACCAGAATCAGGAAGTGCGCAAAGAAGTTGTTCTGTGTGGACGGAGACATCTGCGAGCCAAAGGTGGACAGAATTGATGCAGATGAAAAGTTTCTGTATCAGTTTTTTTCACTTCATGGGCAGTTGTTACAGTTATGTAAGCCCTGAGGAGAAAACAGTCGAAATATTACCCAAATGAAGTTACCGCAGAGAACGCATCTGGCTGCCGACAAAAGGATCGACGAATGTTTTCAGATCTACAGAGCGAGGTGCCTTTCGCTGAGATAGTCTCAGTCGAATTTATGTGCTGTACCATTTAATAAAACTGTACTATAAAAAAAAAGACAACGATAATGAAGTGGAACATGAAAGGCGTTATGCGAGGTTGGACAGGAAGACGAAATCCCACCTCGCTTCTTCCGGTATCAGTACTATTATTTTTATACGGTCATTTTGTTAAGTTGGGTCAGAACGATCTCACCTCATAAAGACTTCGTAGCCTCGAGAATAAACGCCTGCCATCGACCTGCTGGTCATTCCCAATGTCCGTGATCGCAGAGAATTTTTCCGTTAGAAAACGTCCTCCAGAATTTTGTTGAAATGTAGTGCATATGCAGGACGTCAAGTAAGCTTAGATTCAGCATTCAGTTTTCCCTTATTAGAGACGTTCAATGTGACTTCTCGTTGAAAACATAAAACTTGCCGAAAAAAAAAACAGCAAAGCATTGCCTCATGAGACTAAACGAAAAGAAAGACGGCAAAATATTACGAGCGGTATCCATTCTACGCGAGAAGTGTCTTAAAATTGCATATGACATAAGCGATGTGGAAGTGTTGTTAGCGTAGTTTTGGCAATTATTTATGTGTGCAGAAAATATTAATCTCCTATCTGGCAGTAAGGAATGACAGCAGTAAATAATAGCTCAAGTATTGGGCATAAAAAACGTTTTCACCTAAACGCATATACTTTGTATGGAAGCCATGCGAGTGGCTTAGTAAAGATTTACTCAAAATAATGACGCACAGACGACGAAATCAATAGAGCAGTACCGGCTAGCATGTACTTCTTATGAAGATGACGACAACTGATCGGCTGTAACAAATGGATTGTCAGATCTCATACACAAGCACTCATACACAAACGGCATCGACGTTTTCACACCACAGAGCAATACAAATTAATGGCAGCAATTAGCGGAATTTAGCGGCACTGACGACCGACTGTTGTTGTAATTGTTGCGCAACAAACACCAACAATCAACAGCACCTCCATTCCATCCATAATCGTACATTGCAGCGCTACTGCACTCGATACTTGTTAGGTTTTGAAGCTCTAAGTAGCAAAATGTTCTCAGCGACAAAAATTTTCAGGTAAATGAACAAAACAACAGGCGACACAGTATCTTTCTCGAAAACATAGCTCAACTTTCTTCACTACAATGGACGAAAACTGCACATTTCAATCGTCAAAAATCTGTCTAGGTCAAAGGCCGTTGGTGCTGTGCGTTTGTCTCGCTTAACCACAGCTACCTCATCCACGAGCACCAATAATGACCTTAGCCAAACAGTTCATGTTTGCGAACTTGCGCTGAGTATGACGGCATAGTACGCCTTTCGCTTATCAAAAAATGAACATTGTTTAAATTCTGCTGTGAGAACCATCAGAGTGGATGTCTTGTAATATGTCGAATAAAGCGCTCTCCCTTCAATGTAGCCTAGCCTTTCCCCCTTCGACTAACGTCCCCTTCCCAGTGCTTTGGTACGAAGTGAACTTTATAACCCTCCTGACTGACACCGTCTCTCCTCAAAATTAATATGAAATACTAAATGGATTTCCGTGCTAAAAATCCCTCTTCTAATAGTTTCCCATTCCTCTAAACACCCGTCAACTTTATAGCAAGTGGGCTTTACTCGAGACAACACGGTTGACAAATTTTCAGCCGTAGCGGAATCATTCCTGAGTTACCGCCCATTAATAAATATTGGCACTGGCGATTGGAAGACGAAATACTACCATTGGCCTATCTTGAATTGCCGATACAGCACATTGAGCGATATCTTGATGAGAAATTTGCGGAAGTTGCTGAAAATAATAAGGAATTTTATTACTAAATGGGAAATTTCGCGACTAAGTTATTTCACATTCTCGCCGAAAAAAACCAAACAGCAACACTCTCGATGCCCCTCGGTCTCGTACGCCAACGATCGCCATATCGCACGTTGTACTTTGTATTTCTGTCGCATCACAGCGCAACGGATGGTGTTAACGCGAACGTTCGACCATATAAAAAGTTTCACACTCACCACGGGAGACTGCCCGCCGAGACCAATTATGGCCGTTTGCAAATCGCCAAACTCAAACGCACAGACTCAACGCCGTCTGTGCTGTGATCGATATTTCAAGCAGTTATAAGAAGAAGTGCCTGACTAATTGCCTCGACTAAAGCTAGAAGAAACCTCAGCTTTTTCGAACCAGATAACTAGGGTTTTGCTGGGATCAGTTGTTGGCGGGAGCGAACTTCGTCGGATGGCGATTTCGTTGGGAAGCATTTTGACCTATGTGGAACTTCCGACCCAAAAGTCGCGAAGTGACTCTACATGAAAATGAGGCTAGGGGAGGGAAGGGAGGAAGGAATGGAATGAAAACATGTGGGGAGCAGTATGGTCATAGAAGAGTGCTCAGTAAAAAAAGTTGAACAGAACGGATCTTGAAACCGGCGCGTTCGAGGAACCCAGCAAAGGCCTCGTTAGGGTTCGGAGTCCTATAGAACTCTATGGTACGCTGCCGTAAGAAACAAAACGATCATTCTCTTGAGAGTAAGTAAAAAGGAAAAAAACAACCGAAATGTATACTTTAAAAAGCATAGAACTTCTGCAGTTAGATAAGTCTTGCTGAATAGTCAGCGGAAAGGAGCAACTTTATCGGTGCAATTCTCAGGAAATGTGCACTGCCAATGGATAACGGGTCCGCTACAGAGGAAAAAGCGTCTATGAAATTCAATTACACACCGCCTGGTACAGCGAGCGCCAATGTCGTTAAAAAAACATCTAGGCCAAATTTTGAAGACTCTTCGTATTCCTCAACTCATTAGAGCAAATTTGCAGAACTGCTTCCGGCGTTAATATTTCTAGCCGGAAAGCGGACTACAAAAGCTGCTATAAGCAGATAGGAAAAGTGGTGAATGTAATGCTTCAAAATTTAGGCTATTTCATATATTTCATTGGTAAAAAGGCAGGCTCAGCTAACAGATACATGAACCAATTCATGAAGTTCAGTAATCCGCTTCGGCGCAAGCCTAAACTGTTGTCGAAGTGACCGTAAAATGAGGGTGGAAACGTCAAAATGAAACACTACGAGAGCATTCCCGTGTACTGAAAGTGGCAACAGCCGAAAAATGTCGACGTGCAAGAGGCAACAGAAAACGATTGTGGTCGCAGTGAGTCTGTCTATCGGTACATTTAGGAGAACAGCCGTAACACGAGGTCAACGCAGAACGTCGGAATCAAATGCGCTCAGACATCTATCTGCCTATGTGTACGTTGCGGCATCTATTGTATGAGTATCGCTAAATGGGATTAAATTGGCAGAAACATCAGACCTGCTTGAGGCTTGTGATGAAAAAATGACTTAAGGCTATTTTAAGAAAATACCTTGAATGCCGTGTTTTTGCATGTGCTTGTTTTGCTTTCTTCTTCAAAGTTTTATTTTTAAAGCTCGTTTGTCTCATTCATTTGACTGGCTATCAAAAAGCAAAAAAAATCATTTCCTTTGTCGCCTTAAATTCATTAATCTAAGTTCGAATTGGAAATAACAGTCATACTATAATCACTTTGTTACAGACAAAATCAACTCAGAAATTATATGCTTAAAATAAATCACGTTTTCTGAACGAATCTTTGCAAGAAAATTAATTGAGAAATTCTCGCAAACCGGGTTCATGACAAAACTCGTTAGCGGAAAATTTGAGAAAAACTAGCCCAAGCTCATACATTTTTTAGAAGAAATATAAGACGATCCTCGTTTACGCAACATTATAGCACAGAATCGGCGCCGTATAGGTTCGAAAAATTCATTTTTTTTCCGACAAAGTCGCACCATCAGCTAAAAGTATGCTAGCATAATCGGTAGTAGCAAGATTCAGTGAATTGCAGCTAACTAGATCATGAGCTGTGACCGAAATAGTATTGTAATTATGGATTGAGAAGTCATATATTTCCATGGCAGTGTTGAGCGGGCGCCTTAGTACTACGAAATACCCGTGACATCGATTAATGCTCTAAGAGCAATTTTATCGGAAGACAAATTTTTAAATAGCTACATCAAAATGAGCTTCTTAGAGCGCTTTACGACGGTCGATCAAAAGTGATCAAATCTATATTGAACCCATTTGTTCGCTCAAATGCTACTTGAAGAACTCTGACTCTGAATTAGAGCATAAATGTAGTATTATTTTAACGCAGAAAAAACAAATGACATAGAAAATGAAATACAACATAAAATGAAATACAAACATAAAGAAATAAAAATGTTTTATCACACATTGAAGTTGTTATCGTTAATAACAGTTTCGATTTATCCGCCAACAAAACCTTATTTATTATGTTTTGTTGATACCAAAAGGCATCCCTGCAAGCTGTTCAACAAGAGAGCACTTAAAATGACAGGTGTCAACAATTTCCACGGGAACGATCGTCGACTGAAGAAAAAAAAAAGTGTCATAAAGGAAAGAGGCCATATGAGGATAAATCGGAGAGCAATTCTCCGCTGAGGATGGCAAATAGCGAAGAGTTGAGAATGACAAAGACGAAAGTGGTCAATCCATATGCACATTTATTACACTAAATGCGCAAAGCATATGTGCTCTCATTTGTCACATATTTTAATGAAGACTTTCTCCGAAAAAAAAACAGCTACGTGGACAATGGGCAGACGTGACCGCAATATTCAAATCAGCAATTTTCATGGATACTCATGATGCTGTACTTTCTGCGTGGGACCATGCAAAATTATGTTGCTATCTTCCATGGGCATCCGTGATCCGGCTGGACTGTTTTTGCGGGGTTGGGAAGAGGAGCGGAAAGGACGGAAGAAGATGGGGGAGTGGAAGAAAGAATTTTAGACAACACAAATTTCGTGTGGACTATTTGTAGTTTTTTTTTCGCTAAACTTGTTCATAGAGGCAGAATTTCACTAATTTTTTCGTAGCACTCTGTGAAACATACGATTTGTCGCTAAGAAATTGCGTGCATATTTTCATGAGTTTATTTACCTTTTTTTACCGCAAAAAACAGTGAGAAGAAAAGAAAAAGGATTGCAAAAATAGCACTGAACAAGCGAACGTCATAGGCAGTTTTGAAAGCGTATTCAGCGTTCATAATGTTAATGACTAGCGTGCGAAATGCAGCATGCGTTTATTAACGTTAAATCAGCAGATGGTTGATTAAGTGATTCTAATAACGAACTGTAATAAAATGTGAAATGCCAATCAATCATTGCTTGGCGTCCTCGTAGTAATGACGAAAATGAATAAGGACATCATTAGAAGTTTATTTAAAAAATGAAATTAAATATGAATAAACGAAATGATGAGAATTAAGGAAATGAGATTGTACAAGTATGGAAACTTGAAAAAATGGAAACGTATGGAAAAAAATCATATGGAAAATGAAAAAAATGAAAAATGGAAAAATGAAAATATGGAAACCAATGCTGTTGTACAAGTAAATGAGATTTTTTTTAGAACAAACGAAAAAAAACGAGCTGGCTGCAACTCTGAATTGCTGCGTGAGAAATCAGCCAACTTCAGTCGCTTAAACACTCAATGAACGCAGCTAGCTAGATGTAAATTAAAGTAGCTGAAACGTCTTTCCAAACAATACAATATATTTATTCTTAAATGGAGCAAAATTTAATCATACGATTCATGAATATTCATTGGCATTAAAAGAAATGATAATAAAATACGATTTCGTTAAAATGAGTATCAAAGGAGATCTGCCGTAACTGAAAGCACCACCGAAACTATCGGCTTCATTTGACTTCAAAAATTATTGATAATTCTGTTCGGGTTGCGGTTTTTGTCGTTGCTGTTGAAAATATTTTAAAGTGTTCATTGTTCTCATGTACGCATTTTATCATCTTATCGATAAGTTCTCATTAGAGCGTAAGGCAACTCTAGATAGATGTTTTGCTCTCAGGATTCTGAAATCAGAAGCTGAAATCCGATTCGATGAATCTTCATTTTCAAATGTGGACGTCTTATAACGAAATTCAATCGTCGATGTGGTCCACATAAAAAGTCGGTGTTTTAGGGAAGCGGAGTGAAATCAGAAACGTACAAACTCACATAACCACTTAGCGGCGTGCGCAGGTCTGACACTCAAAGGGACGGAACAAGTGGGAATGCGCACCATACAGCTAGAAATATATGTGCTTTTGCGAATTCGTTCTCGAAAACTTTTCAAGCCAATAGATCACTTAAAAATGCCACTCCTTTGCAAAATGCCCACAACTTCTCTAGCGCCCTCGAGTACATATAGCTTCAACAGAACTGTGCAAATCAACTTGAAATAGAGTACGCATGACCATTGTAAGATGTTAGTTATACCTGCAAATTTCATAGATCCAATTTCAGTGTTTTCCGACTTCAAACGAACTAGCGGGCAAACAGATAGACGGGCACATGAGCACGTGCACGTGAGGAAGACTCCGGCTACATATAATGCAAATTTGTCACAGCCGATAAAAAGAACGAAACGTATGCTCGCTCGTTAAGGGTGCCGCACTATTCAAAACAGCGATGCTGCTTTTTCTTGAGCTACTCATTAAACTATTCCCGAGAAAAAAGAAACGAATTAGCATACAGAGGCCATTTTAGTACGCCTTACTTTTTCCCGGTTTTGCACAAGCTCGGCAACTGGTGAAATTGGTAAAGTAGGACGCTTTAGGAAACGGTCATTGCACTACCTAACTGTTACAGTGGAAAAGCTTTTCTGCGCGAAAGTCAAACTGATCATTCGGTTTTCGTGTTTGCACTAAGATATTTATGTATAGCGGCATTACGCGAAAGTGTCGTCTTGAAGAGGCTAATTGGTGCACCGCGCATATGTCAACCGTGTTGACTTTAGCGCTCGTCGACGGCGTCCCTCCCGCCTGAGTTGTATGCATCGCGCTCTGCAAACATGCGTTACCGAAGACGTCCTTGATCACCCTAAAAACTCTCATATACGTGCATCGATTTTTTTTTCGCTTTCGTAAAGCAAGATTATGAAAGCTTAAAAGCGAAGTGTTTTCATGGCAAATTTGTTGCGCTTTTTTCATTCACAAGCCCAGCTCCGTCTTTTCTTCTCATCCGCCACACGTTTCGTTGAACTATCTATAGATTAGCCCCAGTCTGTTGCTCTTCACGCAGTTTGACAGATTGGCATTTTCAAAAAAAAAATGTTCGACTGATTCAAGCTGGGAACTATTAAGGACGGAGTTAGGAGGTACTGAAGGCGAAGTAATGCGAATAACATTACGAGAAAAACGAACTGAGCTGATTTAAGGCTGCAATGTTCTGTACCATCAAAAATTTTGATGGCATAGAACATTGCAGGTCCTGTTTTATTGACGTTGGAAGGGGTTACGAATACTTGAGAGTGACGAAAGATCTCGGCAATAAAATAAATTTTCTCAACCAGCGCCATTGCAAAAGTGTGGGAGGAAGGAGCTTAACTTGCACGATTTGCGAAACAGTAGGCTGGAATAAAGCTGACAAGGATGAAAGGGGTAAAAAAGTGAAAAAAAATGATCGAAAGGGTTTGGTGCAACTGTTTTCCTGGCAAATTTGTTTCGCATTTTCATCTGAAAAGTTCGTTCTATTTTTTTCTATCTCTCTCCACTCTCTCCGTGTTTTCTTTTATGCCCTTTTGTGCACTTCCCTTCAGCGTAGCAACATTTTATTACACGCCTTTTCTGATACTTTGAAAAGTGCTATTAATCGCGTCGTGTTCTCCACAGAGAACGCATGAATCAGCACGGCGAAAATAAAGCGTGTAACAAATGAACCTTAATGGATGTTACCATAGCAGAACAACTAATTATAAAGATGCTATTGAAAGCATGTAGTGAAGAAAGATTTGGAACAGCGATGATTTACAGAACATTTTACAAAAAAAGAGGCGCCCACCCAAAGATCGGCTGGCAGCATGGAGAGAGTCGTCGTGCCGTCGAACACAGAAAATTCACTGACAAGTTTAAAGCAGTTGTGAAGGTCACGCCAATCACTCCAATCATCACGCCAATAAATCATTTCATACCTCCCCAACCATTTTTATCCATCCTGCTCCACTTGATTTTAAAATTCCAGTCAAACAATACAATTTCATAGGCAGCGAGTTTAGGCAGAATGCCAATCGTTCATTTGCAAGAGACCTCTGAACGTCGTTAACAGCAGGAATAGTCTCTGTCTCTTTTTTGTTTAGATTCCTTACGTGATCAGATTAATTGAACATCTCGGAGGAATTCCACCCTTATGTCTGTTACTTCGTTAAGTTTGTTCCGTTCAGTCGGGACAAATATAGCGTAACGTCCACTTTCGATCCTCCCCGTTCGTCAGCTAAGCATTAAAAATTCTGAATCGTTCCATGCAATAGTCGTATGATGAGCAATATTCGGAGTTCCTCAAGCAACGTGATAATATATTGCTTCTTGAGGCGATGGGCCACTTTGGAAATTCTTGATCAAACTGCATCTTCATATCGCAATCTTCGATCTCTCATTGGTCGCTTTGTGCACATGAGAGCTACAACACTTTATAAAAACAAATATGCGCTTCCACTTAGATAGCTTAAATTGAAATACTGTAAAGAATTATCGGAAATATTATCCTTTACGTGTCATTCGATGGTCGCGCTGCAATAGATGAAATATGCTTACAGCATTGAATCGTTCAGAGAATTGTAAGACTTAGAAAGAGCATAATTCGGCACAGAGCCGATTCTCATTTATGCAATGAACCATCGCCACTTAGGATCTCCAGATGCCGACCGCATAAAAAAATCTTTTTGTTTTGCGATAGAAGGGTAGAACGTTTAACGAGTTCCTTGCTTTGGCGATCATTGGGATTCATTTTAACAAGCAATGAGCGTTTGACGAATATGCTTACGCGATATGTTTGCTTGAAACATTTGTATATAACCAAGCAACTATTTCGTGCAAAGATACAGCTGAAACCTCTGAATGCGACAATGATATTTGAGGAATATATATATTTGCGAAAGGATTAGGAAGGTTTATATGGCAAACTTTTGTCTCAACGATCAACGTTACCGGCACATTGCAGAAATCAAACAGTTGGTGCGATTCGGAATACCACTGTAAGTCTCTGGAAGGTGTAGTACACATAATTTCTCACCCAGAACCTCAGTTCACCCAGTTCACCTCCACGTCTCTTAACTTTTAGTTTACTCCCGATCTTACAAACTACTGATTCTCATCATGCGTCGGCACACAGTACGCTATTTCAGATAATAGTGCTTTAACATATCATTCCTACCCTCAGCACGTTTTTATTTGCTGAAGAGTCCAAAAACCATCATTTCTAGCCTTAAAAGTGCAGTGCTGACCGGAACATCTGGATGGCTGATTTTACGAATGCAGGTGGTGCACTTTCGCATGGGCGCTTGAAAGTACTTGAACTTGCGATTTTTTACAAATAACATTTCCGGAGGACTCTGATTTTCAAGATATTTGACCATTTTTGAAATTTTTCAGCGATCACGTTGCACCGTTCAAAGCTACAGAGAAGGCACACACGTCATGAGAGGATTAAGAACAATTTGCCTTCATCGTCAAATACTTCTGGCATCAGATCTGAATTTAGGAATATTCGATGCATGTACTATTATAATTGTGCTTCTGTTCTCTTTCTTTGCCCTCCATAAGACGCCATATATATCTTAATCGAAATTTATTCCAGTCTGAGCAACAGCGAATCATCGCAGGGACTTGTTACACAGTGGTTTAGTGAAGCTTCTCAATTTTGGTGGAGAAGTTTATTATTTCTCTGCAATCGTCGTATTGCACTTTCCAACTTATTTTCAAGAAGCCTCAAAACTTACAAGCAGACAGTGAATGTAGTTCGTCGCGTAATCCTAACGTACTCTGTTTTTACGAGTTCAGTGCAGTTGCACAACAATATTTGTGCCAGTTCAGTGCAATTGCACAACAATGTTTTTGCGAGTTCAGCGCAACTGTACAAGAATATTTTTGCGAGTTCGATGCAATTGCCCGGCAACGTTTTTACGAGTTCAGTGCAATTGCACAAAAATGTTTTTGCTAGTTCAGCGCAATTGTACAAGAGTGTTTTTGCGTGTTCGGTGCGATTGCACGACAATGTTTCTTACGAGTTCAGTGCAATTGCACAACAATGTTTTTGCGAGTTCAGAGCAAATGCGCAACGATATCTTTATTTTGCATGAAGCGTGGAAGAATTAAAGATAATTTTGGACGGCGGGAAGAATTCTTGCAGAATGAGCGAATGACGGCATAAAGACACTATGTATAAGACGCACGAGCAACTGTTGCCGTTAAGGAGAGTTTCCGTCGCAAATGTTAGCACTTCGCGAAACTCACTGGCTAGGAAGCTGCAAAGGTTGGCTGAAATTTTTGGATCAAGTAGGGCAGGACGGACAAAAATGGTTGGAGAGGAATCAAATGATTAATTGGCTTAGTGATTGGCGTGAAATGGAGACCTTCAGTGCTGCTTTAAACTTGTCAGCGAATTTGCTGTGTTCGACAGCACGATGACTCTCTCCATGCTGCTAGGGGATCTGTGGGCCAGCGCTTCTTTTTTTGCAAACATTCTATAAATCACGCATGTGCTGAATCATTCTTCATTACATGCGATTAGTAGCAGCTTTCAAAGTATTAGAAAGGAAATGTTGCTAAGCTGAAAGGAAGTGGGCGAAAGGACATAGAAGAAAACAGGAAGAAAGCAGAGAGAGGTCGAAAAAAATCCAGCATACTTTTGAGATGAAAATGCGGAACAAATTTGCCAGGAAAACAGCTGCACCAAACGCTTTCGATCAGTATTTTCACTTTTTTACCCCTTTCGTCCTTGTCAGCCTTTTTCCAGCCTACTGTTTCACAAATCGTGCAAGTAAACCTCCTTTCTCCCACAGTTTTGCAATAGCACTGGTTGAGAAAATTTATTTTATTGCCGAGATTTTTCGCCACTCTCAAGTATTCGTAACCCCTTCCGACGTCAATAGAACACAACCTGCAATATTCTACGCCATCAAAAACCTTTAAATCAGCTCAGTCCGTTTTTCTCCCATTTGCAGTCGCACTGGTTCGCTCAACTGCGCTCTTAATAGTTCCCAGCTTGAGTTGGTCGGATACGCATATGCGTCCAGGTCCTCACCGTAATTTGAAAATTTTAATATGCCAAGCTTTCTAAAGAGGAACAGACGGGGCTGCGCTGCACATAGTCCCAATAAACTTGTTTGGGTATGCTAGATGGAGCCCTTCTTGACTTCTACTCCGGAAAGTCTCATAGCACATTCTTTTCTGTCTCTTGAGAAGATTCAGCGCTTGTTTTGGCTTTGAACATTGTAAAGTCTGCCTTTGGCCTGCTCTGGCTTTTGACAAAGCCTCTCTGTGACTTCGGCTTCAATTTCGCCTATCAACTTTCTGTAAGTCTAGCTCAGGTTGTGGCTTTGTCTTTTACAGAACTTGATTCCGGATCCACTCCCAGCCTCAAGGTTCATGAAGCATGACTTCGTCCTCGCCACTGGCTCAGCCTTTCGAGAGAGGCTGTAGCTCGGGCTCAAGTTTTAGCCTCCGAGATGGTCTGGTTCCGGCTCCGACTCACACTCTATCCTTCGGAAGAGCTTAACTGCATCTCATCCTTCGGGCTTCCAGGAATTTGTATCGAGCTCCGGATCTAATCCTCACCTCGTTATTGTTCTGACTGTCGCTCTGACCTCTGAATGCAGTTGCCTCTAATCCGGCTCCCATTTTTGAGCCTCAGCGTGGGTGTCCTGCATCTCCACTTTCGGAGTCGCTTCGACCCTAAAAAATTAACCGTTTCGGAATAAGAAGACAATGATATGCACCTACTTAGTGGTTTCGTGACAAGTGCTGTAAGCAAATTTCAACTTCCAAAATACTCTATTCTTAGCAAAATCGCCACGCTGCTTTACCTCATTTTGGCTCGCTGGTGCAATTAAGGCTGACTAGTTTAGGTTCACTTCAAACCTATCTCTAATTCTTTGCTTGATTTCTGCAAATTTGAAAGTTTCATGTATAGTAGCAAAGCACGCTTTAGTCATCAATTCATACACTTACCGTTCTGGCCAGCGTTATAGTGTTGGGCATCGAACTTTTGGTGTTTTACAATTATTTGTGGTGCTAATGGAAGTCGAATATTTGTGGTGGGCTCAAAATATTCGAGAGATGACATTTTTCTCAGAGCAGATTCAGTCAAAATGCTTTTCGCATTCGTTTTGTTGTTGAACGCTGGGCGCATTCTGTTCGCACTCATTTACTGGCTCTTTGAAGTCGCCAAGAGAGCATAAAAACAAATTCGCATCCATTCAAATTAGTAATCATGTTGAGTCTAACGCGACACTATGCGGGAAGCCGTAGATCTAATCAGCGATCAAGCGTTTTAGATGCATTTAAAGGTGCGAATGGTTTTCATAATCAAATAGGCGGCGATCGTAGACATACCACAAAGCTGATGTTTGAAGTGTTCGATGCCTACACCGCATTAGAACGTTGCTCTGCGAACAGAAACGGTCGCCAATCTGCAGTGAAAACGTTTGCCAACATCCTTTACGGTAATACTGTATTATGGCTTTTGTCCTTTATATGAAATGTTTGCATTTGTTTTTTAATTAGTTTTCTGTTTCGGATATATCACCATAGAGTGGGCATTCAAGGAGAGCTACTGCCTTTAATTGCGGGAAAATATTTTGTTTAGAGCGGAACATTTCATTTTGCTGATCATTTTGTGGTATTTTTCGCCTCTGTAAATACGAATATCTACAAAAATGAAGGAAGTGACTCGCTCAATTAAGGACGGGGTTCAAATTTGATAGATTTAGCTTGCAGGCATTTCCGCCAAAAATCAGAGAAGCTATATTGAGTGAGCTATACCTATGTGCACACGAATTGGCAGCATTTTTAAAACCTCACATTCGCGACGCTATTGCTCTCAGTTATGATTTTTTTGCAGCGGCTCGCCCTCTAAACGACTAATTCACGAATCAGTGATCCTTTACTAGTTTTAATAGTCACTCCCACTCATGGATACGACACTTCCATAGAGGAATGCTTAAAGAATCACGGTTGTAAGCAAAACCAATAAATGGTTAAGTTATGAGCCATATCTAAGTGTTGAACAAGTCGTAATTGAGCAGTTGAGGGATAATAACGATGTGGCAGACCACTCATAACTTTAACGACGTCCGAAACATCACTAAATTGTGAGCGGTATTCAGATTTGTTGAAATGTATTTTAGAAGATTGCAGGAATTTTAGCTGTCCGCGTTTTTCGATTCGTTTTCAATTATTCTTCCTTTTTTGGCGAAAAAAATGGAAAAGTTTTTATCGTTGGGGGTGGGCTTTGTTTCTATTTTGTCTTTTGTTCACTTTGCTCACTTTAATCCCCCTAATAGGGAAATTATTTGGTTAATTTTTCTTCAAAAACTTCTTTACTAAATGTTTTTTTTTGTTGATCAGATACTTATTAATTATTTTAAGAAATTAAAGTTGGAGTACATTCAAGTACATTTATGGCAGCGACAAGAGGGTGGGAGAAGAATGCGATCACAGGTGGGCGAGAAGAACATAGTTAAAAATTGGAAGTCGCCGATCCTGCAACCACAAGTATGGGTGAAAAGGAAGCTACGGAACGCCGATTCTCAGGGTCTCACTCAATTCAATGATTGCGCATCATCAAATTGACGATTTATTTTGTACATTGGTGACAAATGTCGCTTCATGCTGCAATTCTTCAATGTTGCTTAAGTGAGCGCATCTTCCGACTCCTCAACAAAAAGCTTTCCAAATAAGCCCGATAACCGACTGCCTTCGAAGCATTTAATCTTGTGAAGTTTCATTCTTGGCTTTTGACATGCGCAACTGATCTAATTGTTCTTCACCCTCATTGTTGTGTTTCTTTTCGCGCTCGTCGCTACTTCATTGCTCGCAATTTGTAGTTTTGCGCGCTGCGTAAATGTGTAACTGTTGCGAATTTGTCCCTCATAAGTTAGTGCTGTTCAGTTTACATATTGACGTTTTTCGTCTCATTTTCCTTCTACCTAACAGCGAATAGAAATTGGGTTTGATAAACAAGAGAATAAATGCGACTGCAAGCCAGGAGAGGGGCGACGGGAGGGAGGGGGTACAGCAAGATGTGCTCTTTGGTGGTTAAACAGACCAAAATAACCACCAATAAATTTGTGCAGAACTATAAACGTAGAAGCCACAAAAGCATCTGCTGCGCAAAGAAAATGTTCGAATTGCAACGCTAGGCGAGTCAGTAACCCAACATCTACACGATTCATTTCTGTCGCATGCTAACTAACTCGAGTTCATGAAGCCACAATTCATGACTGGCTTATGCACACTTTATAGCTTGTCATCATAGACGAGTGCAATTATGATGGTTCTTGGCACATTTAAAGGACGACAATGGCTCATTTATGGCGTAGTTACGAATGGTTTATGCCAAGTTAACCACTCCGGTGCTGTCTATAAAAGCGCCATCAAGGTGGCGTGAATGTGCGACAAAAAACTTTATTGTTTCTTTACGAAAGCCCTTTCGAAGCACTCATTACAAGAGATTTCGATCGGCTAAATTCTGGTTAGACGCCTAAAGAAATGCGTCTATTTTATTCAGCTGAATTTTAGTAAAACGGGTAAGTGTGATTACCGCGCTAGCATACCGTACCATCCCGCTGATGCGAACTGCCGACTGTTCTGCTTCTCATCTTATGAAGTAGGCAGCCTGATTTCCTGAAACATCCAGAAATTTTTTACGGCCTGAAATGTCAAAAAGTTTTCATATACTATTGTAGCTTCCCCAGAAATGGATGAACCGTTTCGAAGTCAGCCATGGGAGCTGGTTTCAGGCTTCAGGCTATATCCATCAAATTTGATGAGCCTAAGTTCGAAGATTCTTGAGTTGAAAAGCTAGATCGACACATAAATTTATAGGTGAGCAAAGGCAAGGCTTTGCCATAATACGTTTTGCAAATGCAAATTTGCAGAAGCGCATAAAAGTTCATTTGGCAAGCAATAGTTTGTGCGATCGACTGTGTTAAAACTTATTAAATTGGTTATGTGGTTATGAAGCGACGAGGCATGGGGAAGGCTATCAGGAGAGAATAAGCTATTTGTTTTTTCAAGACTCGCTGCAAGTTTTCGACCGTCATATCGATTGCGGAAATGCAGGAATGAGCACTTTATTATTAGTAAGGCAACGTTTCACCTCTGGATAACTTATACTTCTTGCATTATTGCTATGCCGACTTCCTCGGTTCAGCTACTGCTAACAGCTATTAGACTAACTCTTTGATTGCCCATGATTCGAGAGTGTGTTTACAAATGAGATTTTATGAAGAAATTCACTGCGAATTGTGTTGAATGCCTCCTGTCGATCTATCATTGAAAACAGTGTCGTTTGTTGTGTTGAGAAATAAAAAGATTGTTTTCGCGTTACACTAGATGCCTCTTAACATATGTTGTCCGTGTTGTTTGTTGGTGAAAAGAATTTTTCGGAGAAAATATTGAGCTATAAGTTAGAAATCTTGTAAATGTGTCCAGTTTGTCGAAGAGATTCGATGGCAATAGAAAAGCGCGATCATTCGATTGATAAGTACAATATTATACCTAGACACTATGGTGGCAACAAATATGCATACAGTTATACACCATATTTTTTTGCTGTGGGATTGTGGCACTTCGGGGAGTTCTGAACTTGATGAGCCGTTCATTGTTGCTCTTTTGTCGCCAAACAAGCGGTGAACTTTTGATGTGGCCGTTTCCATATAAACGAAATGTTGCCGCATTGTTGACCGCTGGCACTAGTGATTGTTGCATTCAAATGAAGAATGTTCCAATGAATGTCAAAATATGGATTTGTCAAGTCTATGTGGATTTCGCGTTTATCGTTTATGTTTTTCACATTCATCGTATGTATATTTCACATTCTCTTTATATTATTTGATGGTTGTTGTCAATGAAATGCCCTAAATAGTGCATGAAGGAGGAGTAGCAGTTGTTCTAACCAATTGTTGACAGTGCATTGGTATAGCTCTTTGCTATGTTGAATTGAGAATGAAAACAAGAAATTTGCGTTTGCTTGACGGAACGACAATCCGTTTTAGCGGTTCGGAAGTTAACGAAAAGCATCACGCAACGTTTGTCGTTTGAACATAGGAAGCCTCACATCGACGGTTCACATAAAACCAACCAAGACGAGCACTTCTTCCTCCGTCGTTTCAACACGAACGCTCAAAATAGACGGCGACCCATCCAGAGGAAGGAAACATTGCGCAATTCCTTTTGCTGCGCAACTGCTCTTATTTAAACGCGACCACTTGTGGCTTTTCTTCGAGCTAAATGCGCCATTCATCTTTTCGCATCGTCTTGCGCGGACCCTAACTTTCACTGTTCGCATTGAAATAACGAGAGCATGACCCTTAGATTTGTTGATAGATACACAAACACAATAGAATCCAGTTCGGGTGAGGTCAGTGTACTTGTAGATGCTGATGACGTTCCGAACGAGGGAGTCTAACATAAACAGCCAAGAAGGTTTCACTTCATGTTTTTAGGGTTTTACGCCTATGACGCTGGCAATGGGTCAGAGATCTTTTAAGGAATCGTTAGGCGACTCTCGCTCTTTATTCAACAATTAGCTGATAGATCTGAACAGATTCACTGTTGGCGTCAACCCTAAGCCTGATTAGATGTGATCAAATTTTTTACGCGCAGAAAAAGAATCGCGTGCAATCAAGGCGACCATATGAAGCTATTTCGAACTGTTTGGTTCAAAGTGGACGTTAGGAAAAAACTGTTCAGCACTTATTTCTAAGTATATTCTCGAGACATTTTTTGTGGACATTTGGAGTAAATTCTGGCTGGTATCTACTTTTCTCTCGAACCTTTAAGTACACTTTGTGGTTAGTATTAAGAGACCATGAATCACTTAAATTTGCCCAAATAAATTTAAACATTTTTGTCAAGCGTTAGCTTTCACATTATTTTTGCATTATGTTTTTATGTGCTATGAAATGTCGTTCTTCTTAGGACGTTGTTTCGCTTTTCCGATTTTGCTTTCAACTAACGTTCGATGTTCGATTATGAATTTGTTCAGTAATTCATTGCTGAGTTCTTGAGTGAATAATGGGTCAGCGTGTATCGCTTTCGTATTATGCATAAAAACAAAGAAGTTAACGTAAAATTGCTAGCAAATATGCTTATTCGTCTGTATATTCCATTCGTATAGTAGCAAATATCCTATAAGCTTCTTTGTTTGAACTGGGCTTACTGAAAAGTGTTCATCTTTCCTTTCACCACAGAATTCCTGCATAAATCTCACCACCCGATCGTTAAAAAATTTTCAAAAACAAGTGAGGAATATTCGGTTCCATTAGAATAGTTGAAGCAAAATTTGTATTATGCACTCAAATCGTTGCACTCGCTGTTGTATATATATTATACAGAAGATTGTAAGGAATTTTAAGCTTTGTCACAAGCATATTTCTATCGAACTGAATTTGAATTTTTCAAAACACTTCCATGCACTTAATTACACAGTTTTGAACATTCTCGAACGCTGAACGAATGCTTGAAATTTTTAATCGCGTATCGCAATTAAAGAGTTCAGCTGGTCAAAACTCAATTGGCTGTCAGTTTGAGCGTAATTTATATGAGGGAAAAAAACAACAGCGGCATTGAAGCCATTTGAGCAATGTATTCTTTGAGAATTTTCGTTAATCGCCGACAAAAATTTTGGCATCTACTGGATAGTTGAATAAGACTGAATAATAAATAACTTGTTTCAGAGGGAACAATGAAATCTGGAGCAGTCAACTCCGTATTTTTCGCGCTTACCTTAGCGACTGTTTTTGCGTTGTCGTTCGGGGAAACACAAGGAAGAAGTAAGAAAGCTTCTATGATACTTGAAAAGTTTAAATAACCGCAATTGCTCATCCATCACATTTGAAAAGCAGCAAAGTTGAGAGCGAATTTTTCCACTTATATCGACCTATATTCCATAGCAACTATCCTTTACAAGCCTCCTAGTTTTACTTAGGCTCGCTTAGAAGTGTTCGTCTTTCCTTTCATCATATAATTTCTGCATGAATCTGGCTAATCAATGATTGTAAAACACGAAGCCATTCTTCAGCTACTCTATTCGATCTTTGTTAATCAACGCCATAACGAAATGCGACTGTACGTTCATTGAAAAAAAAGCGCTAAGATTAATCCCGTGCACGAAAGCTGCAAGTTTTATTATTGCCATTGCTCGTCGAGTTTTTACCTGTTTGTTGTATGCCGCCGCCATTTCGCTATTCAGGCTCCTTCATTCATTATGACAATGACAAAACAAATGAGAAGAGAGAATAAATTATGCGATGAAAGGAAAGCCATTAACAGATTTTTTCTTTATTTACGCTGAGTGTTATTTGATGATTTACAATTACTGCAGTTAGCTCGATGATATTACATACGTTCTGAAGGAAATTCTCTAGGAAGCAGCGTCAACGAAAATAATCCAACCGAGTCAACCGAACGAAAAACATTTGTTGGAAACTTTTTGTGTCACGAAACGCTAAAACGCTGTTGAAGGACCTTAATTAATATGCGGCCCAAAGTTGCACTAAACTCATCGCTGAAGGCTGACTTAATACACAGAAAACTCAATGAACTACTTAAGAATAGATTTTCAGCATTCGCTCTAAACACAGAGAAAGTCGGCCAAGGAAACTTCGCAAAAAGTAAGTGGAAAATTAGTGCGCTTCAAGAACCTTCTAAAGTAACTTAATCTCTTGAGGCACTCAGAAACTTCTCTTTCAACGGTATCTTGCATCATCGATACTTCCAATAGCACATTCACATTATAGGAAACTCGCAAAATATCCTCATGATATAAGGGAGTGGGGCAGGGAAAGCACAGAAATTGTATTATAAAATTTCTATGACTTTTCCATATTTATTAAACGAGAATTGTTTTCTTCATTTGGTACTATTCGAAAGCAATGTTCTCTTCTTCATCGAAAATCGGACCGTACCTCAGACACTACCATCCACCTCCGCCCCCCTCCTCTCCCACCCATCCCTTAAATCGTAAAACTACGCCCCCTCCTCCCCTTGTGTGCTAAATCTTCCCAGTGTCCAATTTACTGTAAACGATTCACCGGGAATGCTCGTGCATTTTGTGCTTTACTGTGCAGCACTGGGCCGCAGTATATTATTACTAGATCGCGTAAAACTCTTATTTGCTCCGAGGCAGTCAAGCTATTCTTCGAGAAGATGAACGATACATCAACCTCACTCGAAAAGACTATGATAACGTCAATCCCTCTAACAGAAATCAATTTTACTTTTTTTATTCTGTAGTATAATATACATGCTATTGAGCGGTAACTGTAGTAAGACGCAACTGGGCAAGACAGCACAGCGTTTATGCCGTTTTTTGGGAAATCATAGTGTTCATATCTGCTTGAAAAACAAACCAGGGCTTGGCACGATATGTGCTTTCTGTTACTCTGATTTAAACGAACTAATAAATGTGCGAAATCGAATTGAAAAATGCTTAGCTACGCGCAAGCACATCTGCTTGGTCAGCGATTAAACAATTGTTCTTGATGAGCGCTGTGCAATGGCTGATCGCGGTTGAGCATTGCTCATCGCGATATCAAAGCTGATTGTATTAATGGGGACCACTTTTGCAAAGGTTCGTTGAGAATTTCCTATTTTGAGCTGTGTTGCTTCTTGCGGCGTTCTGCATCAAATGAGCACAAATTTCATTATAACAATCCAGCTATAAGGCAATTATTTTCCACGTCTCATTGTATGCCTAGAAATCTAGAAATGGCAGTCGAATTTAAATTAAAATACCCATAAGGCCACAGATTATTCGTTCCTAATTTCTTCGTAGGGACTTTTTTCGTTCATGAATCAAGCTTCTTGAGAAAACACATCGGTGCATCCATGTATACATATTCACAGACATAAATGGTCTGTAATGCGCCTTTGTTGTGGCAGAAAACGCCATAAAATTGGGTAGCAGCATCCAAGCTCAAGAGACTAATGCGAACGCAGTGATGCTGGGCTCTCTCGATGAAGTGAGTCTGTGCATTTTTCAGTCGTAGTCGTTAATATGAATAGACCAAGCTTTGTTCAACTACCTATAGCCATAGATGGGTAATCAAGAGTTTATGGTAGGGATTTTAGCATAGCGGATAATAAGTTGCGTTTTATCATGCTATTTCCGTGTTGAGAGAGAAGTTTATAATATTATGCTATTTTCTTAGGTGAAAATAAGTCTTTCATTTAAACGAACGAGAAAGAGGTTACGTGAGAGAAGTAACGGACAAACCGCGTATAAGTCGTCATGAAAACGCCATGGAAGATTCATTACCTTTTGCAAGGAATTCAAATAATAAAAACTCAGAGAATGTTCTAGGCAGTTGCATGGCATTGAGAGTTTATCCAATTACTAGCTGGCATCCGGCAAATTGAAATTTCCAACGAAAGCGGTTGAGGCCCGTTAATATTTCATTACTTTGAGCAAGGATCTTTCAGCGACATACTGCAGTGTTGGGATCTCGTTCCGCAGGGAGTAGGATACGAACTTAATATGCCATGATAACCTCTAGAAGGTGATGCTGTTTTTCAGTGTTTGCACTCGGTGACCAGCCATACGAGCTCGTAAAGCGGGATACCGAAAGTTGGTTTATTTCTTAAAAGTCTTTAGTATTTTTAACTAGCATAATATATATACGGGCAAAACATTTAAAACGTATATGCGTATAGGCTGCCACAATAATCTTATATTCCACAAAGCTGATGGCTAGTCGCAAATGTGACCGCAGCACACCGCCAACGAATATGTCATTATCGAGGGTCACTATCTTTTTCCTTGCAGCCATACAGTATACGTTACGTTTTATGTTGTAAAATCTTTTTTGCAACAATCGCAAATGCATCAAGTATTTTGTCGCATTCCTCGTTCTTCAAATTCTTTCATTGTTTCCTTATTCACGGCTTTAGCACACATAATAATTACGACTGCTGTTAAGAACGTTTAAGTCACGAAAACGTTAGAATAATGTTAAGATCGTATTTAACAAAATAGAATGGAAATGAAGTATTGATTAGTTTTGTTTTAGTTGTTCGGCAATCATTTGACATGATCAGATCTCAGCGGAAACCTAATTGTGTGGTGCACATTGGAACGCATATTTAATGTCTAAACGAAAAAAAACGAAACAGATTTCACCGGGCATTCCAAAAGTTTTTCAAAAAGTTACTCAATTAGAGCTAACACGGCTCTTGTCAATTGTTTTACTTATTTTCTCCAAAGATTTTTCCGAAAATTTACACAATAAAACCCCCTCCTAGGAACTGCACATTGGAACGCATATTTAATTGGCTTGGCTAATTTGAAGTTTTTTGATAATCATTAAAATTTTCAATGAAATGATAACGAAGCATTCCCCTGATTCAGATAGTTTTGCTTTTGCACCCAGAAAGGCCGGTCGTTTCGCAAGACACGCCAACGGACAGCAGAATGAGCTCTCGTTCGCGTTCGCTAAACGTGCACCGTTCGCAAAACGTGAAGGTAAGTCATATGTTTCACCTGTTCGACCATCGTCTCCAGCGTTACAATCACTCACATCCACCAACGAGGCGGTTTCAGTATTTATACTGTTGTTGGCGGAAGGCGTTATAAGCGAATATGTGTCGGAATGTATTTATTTATCTTTTCAACATCTCACCAGTATCAGAGGCTGATGACCGCGAATGCACCGTACCAGCAAGCGAAACATTCTAGTGAAATTTGGGAATAAGCACGAAGAATGGAGGCAGTTACGGGCAGCACGAGGTTAAGGAATTACTCTATGGTGGGAATGCGATGGGGTGGAGGGAACTTTTTTGATAAATTGAGAAATGGAAAGCCATTTAAAAGAAACGTTTCTAATTTTCTAGCGATGTGCCGAAATCTGGATTAACATTGCACACAGCCGTTGCCAACAAGACAAACAGATAACAGCTGCGCTCACGATTTCCTATTTTTGGATTCCACTGTGAAAAAAAAAAAAGAGAAAAACATCGACCTTTCGCTAAATGCTGTGATGGTGTTATTGCGCGGCTTACGCTTTCATAATTTGCTTAGTTAACCAACTTTATTTATCATGGTCGCACGTCCTTTCAATGTCACCTGATGTTGACCATTGCCTGAACGATCGCTTGCATTTGCAATTTTTAAGATTCATATACACCTCATTTTTCTCCTTCTCCGACTTCTTATGGTGGCAACAAATATGCATACAGTTATACACCATATTTTTTTGCTGTGGGATTGTGGCACTTCGGGGAGTTCTGAACTTGATGAGCCGTTCATTGTTGCTCTTTTGTCGCCAAACAAGCGGTGAACTTTTGATGTGGCCGTTTCCATATAAACGAAATGTTGCCGCATTGTTGACCGCTGGCACTAGTGATTGTTGCATTCAAATGAAGAATGTTCCAATGAATGTCAAAATATGGATTTGTCAAGTCTATGTGGATTTCGCGTTTATCGTTTATGTTTTTCACATTCATCGTATGTATATTTCACATTCTCTTTATATTATTTGATGGTTGTTGTCAATGAAATGCCCTAAATAGTGCATGAAGGAGGAGTAGCAGTTGTTCTAACCAATTGTTGACAGTGCATTGGTATAGCTCTTTGCTATGTTGAATTGAGAATGAAAACAAGAAATTTGCGTTTGCTTGACGGAACGACAATCCGTTTTAGCGGTTCGGAAGTTAACGAAAAGCATCACGCAACGTTTGTCGTTTGAACATAGGAAGCCTCACATCGACGGTTCACATAAAACCAACCAAGACGAGCACTTCTTCCTCCGTCGTTTCAACACGAACGCTCAAAATAGACGGCGACCCATCCAGAGGAAGGAAACATTGCGCAATTCCTTTTGCTGCGCAACTGCTCTTATTTAAACGCGACCACTTGTGGCTTTTCTTCGAGCTAAATGCGCCATTCATCTTTTCGCATCGTCTTGCGCGGACCCTAACTTTCACTGTTCGCATTGAAATAACGAGAGCATGACCCTTAGATTTGTTGATAGATACACAAACACAATAGAATCCAGTTCGGGTGAGGTCAGTGTACTTGTAGATGCTGATGACGTTCCGAACGAGGGAGTCTAACATAAACAGCCAAGAAGGTTTCACTTCATGTTTTTAGGGTTTTACGCCTATGACGCTGGCAATGGGTCAGAGATCTTTTAAGGAATCGTTAGGCGACTCTCGCTCTTTATTCAACAATTAGCTGATAGATCTGAACAGATTCACTGTTGGCGTCAACCCTAAGCCTGATTAGATGTGATCAAATTTTTTACGCGCAGAAAAAGAATCGCGTGCAATCAAGGCGACCATATGAAGCTATTTCGAACTGTTTGGTTCAAAGTGGACGTTAGGAAAAAACTGTTCAGCACTTATTTCTAAGTATATTCTCGAGACATTTTTTGTGGACATTTGGAGTAAATTCTGGCTGGTATCTACTTTTCTCTCGAACCTTTAAGTACACTTTGTGGTTTGTATTAAGAGACCATGAATCACTTAAACTTGCCCAAATAAATTTAAACATTTTTGTCAAGCGTTAGCTTTCACATTATTTTTGCATTATGTTTTTATGTGCTATGAAATGTCGTTCTTCTTAGGACGTTGTTTCGCTTTTCCGATTTTGCTTTCAACTAACGTTCGATGTTCGATTATGAATTTGTTCAGTAATTCATTGCTGAGTTCTTGAGTGAATAATGGGTCAGCGTGTATCGCTTTCGTATTATGCATAAAAACAAAGAAGTTAACGTAAAATTGCTAGCAAATATGCTTATTCGTCTGTATATTCCATTCGTATAGTAGCAAATATCCTATAAGCTTCTTTGTTTGAACTGGGCTTACTGAAAAGTGTTCATCTTTCCTTTCACCACAGAATTCCTGCATAAATCTCACCACCCGATCGTTAAAAAATTTTCAAAAACAAGTGAGGAATATTCGGTTCCATTAGAATAGTTGAAGCAAAATTTGTATTATGCACTCAAATCGTTGCACTCGCTGTTGTATATATATTATACAGAAGATTGTAAGGAATTTTAAGCTTTGTCACAAGCATATTTCTATCGAACTGAATTTGAATTTTTCAAAACACTTCCATGCACTTAATTACACAGTTTTGAACATTCTCGAACGCTGAACGAATGCTTGAAATTTTTAATCGCGTATCGCAATTAAAGAGTTCAGCTGGTCAAAACTCAATTGGCTGTCAGTTTGAGCGTAATTTATATGAGGGAAAAAAACAACAGCGGCATTGAAGCCATTTGAGCAATGTATTCTTTGAGAATTTTCGTTAATCGCCGACAAAAATTTTGGCATCTACTGGATAGTTGAATAAGACTGAATAATAAATAACTTGTTTCAGAGGGAACAATGAAATCTGGAGCAGTCAACTCCGTATTTTTCGCGCTTACCTTAGCGACTGTTTTTGCGTTGTCGTTCGGGGAAACACAAGGAAGAAGTAAGAAAGCTTCTATGATACTTGAAAAGTTTAAATAACCGCAATTGCTCATCCATCACCTTTGAAAAGCAGCAAAGTTGAGAGCGAATTTTTCCACTTATATCGACCTATATTCCATAGCAACTATCCTTTACAAGCCTCCTAGTTTTACTTAGGCTCGCTTAGAAGTGCTCGTCTTTCCTTTCATCATATAATTTCTGCATGAATCTGGCTAATCAATGATTGTAAAACACGAAGCCATTCTTCAGCTACTCTATTCGATCTTTGTTAATCAACGCCATAACGAAATGCGACTGTACGTTCATTGAAAAAAAAGCGCTAAGATTAATCCCGTGCACGAAAGCTGCAAGTTTTATTATTGCCATTGCTCGTCGAGTTTTTACCTGTTTGTTGTATGCCGCCGCCATTTCGCTATTCAGGCTCCTTCATTCATTATGACAATGACAAAACAAATGAGAAGAGAGAATAAATTATGCGATGAAAGGAAAGCCATTAACAGATTTTTTCTTTATTTACGCTGAGTGTTATTTGATGATTTACAATTACTGCAGTTAGCTCGATGATATTACATACGTTCTGAAGGAAATTCTCTAGGAAGCAGCGTCAACGAAAATAATCCAACCGAGTCAACCGAACGAAAAACATTTGTTGGAAACTTTTTGTGTCACGAAACGCTAAAACGCTGTTGAAGGACCTTAATTAATATGCGGCCCAAAGTTGCACTAAACTCATCGCTGAAGGCTGACTTAATACACAGAAAACTCAATGAACTACTTAAGAATAGATTTTCAGCATTCGCTCTAAACACAGAGAAAGTCGGCCAAGGAAACTTCGCAAAAAGTAAGTGGAAAATTAGTGCGCTTCAAGAACCTTCTAAAGTAACTTAATCTCTTGAGGCACTCAGAAACTTCTCTTTCAACGGTATCTTGCATCATCGATACTTCCAATAGCACATTCACATTATAGGAAACTCGCAAAATATCCTCATGATATAAGGGAGTGGGGCAGGGAAAGCACAGAAATTGTATTATAAAATTTCTATGACTTTTCCATATTTATTAAACGAGAATTGTTTTCTTCATTTGGTACTATTCGAAAGCAATGTTCTCTTCTTCATCGAAAATCGGACCGTACCTCAGACACTACCATCCACCTCCGCCCCCCTCCTCTCCCACCCATCCCTTAAATCGTAAAACTACGCCCCCTCCTCCCCTTGTGTGCTAAATCTTCCCAGTGTCCAATTTACTGTAAACGATTCACCGGGAATGCTCGTGCATTTTGTGCTTTACTGTGCAGCACTGGGCCGCAGTATATTATTACTAGATCGCGTAAAACTCTTATTTGCTCCGAGGCAGTCAAGCTATTCTTCGAGAAGATGAACGATACATCAACCTCACTCGAAAAGACTATGATAACGTCAATCCCTCTAACAGAAATCAATTTTACTTTTTTTATTCTGTAGTATAATATACATGCTATTGAGCGGTAACTGTAGTAAGACGCAACTGGGCAAGACAGCACAGCGTTTATGCCGTTTTTTGGGAAATCATAGTGTTCATATCTGCTTGAAAAACAAACCAGGGCTTGGCACGATATGTGCTTTCTGTTACTCTGATTTAAACGAACTAATAAATGTGCGAAATCGAATTGAAAAATGCTTAGCTACGCGCAAGCACATCTGCTTGGTCAGCGATTAAACAATTGTTCTTGATGAGCGCTGTGCAATGGCTGATCGCGGTTGAGCACTGCTCATCGCGATATCAAAGCTGATTGTATTAATGGGGACCACTTTTGCAAAGGTTCGTTGAGAATTTCCTATTTTGAGCTGTGTTGCTTCTTGCGGCGTTCTGCATCAAATTTCATTATAACAATCCAGCTATAAGGCAATTATTTTCCACGTCTCATTGTATGCCTAGAAATCTAGAAATGGCAGTCGAATTTAAATTAAAATACCCATAAGGCCACAGATTATTCGTTCCTAATTTCTTCGTAGGGACTTTTTTCGTTCATGAATCAAGCTTCTTGAGAAAACACATCGGTGCATCCATGTATACATATTCACAGACATAAATGGTCTGTAATGCGCCTTTGTTGTGGCAGAAAACGCCATAAAATTGGGTAGCAGCATCCAAGCTCAAGAGACTAATGCGAACGCAGTGATGCTGGGCTCTCTCGATGAAGTGAGTCTGTGCATTTTTCAGTCGTAGTCGTTAATATGAATAGACCAAGCTTTGTTCAACTACCTATAGCCATAGATGGGTAATCAAGAGTTTATGGTAGGGATTTTAGCATAGCGGATAATAAGTTGCGTTTTATCATGCTATTTCCGTGTTGAGAGAGAAGTTTATAATATTATGCTATTTTCTTAGGTGAAAATAAGTCTTTCATTTAAACGAACGAGAAAGAGGTTACGTGAGAGAAGTAACGGACAAACCGCGTATAACTCGTCATGAAAACGCCATGGAAGATTCATTACCTTTTGCAAGGAATTCAAATAATAAAAACTCAGAGAATGTTCTAGGCAGTTGCATGGCATTGAGAGTTTATCCAATTACTAGCTGGCATCCGGCAAATTGAAATTTCCAACGAAAGCGGTTGAGGCCCGTTAATATTTCATTACTTTGAGCAAGGATCTTTCAGCGACATACTGCAGTGTTGGGATCTCGTTCCGCAGGGAGTAGGATACGAACTTAATATGCCATGATAACCTCTAGAAGGTGATGCTGTTTTTCAGTGTTTGCACTCGGTGACCAGCCATACGAGCTCGTAAAGCGGGATACCGAAAGTTGGTTTATTTCTTAAAAGTCTTTAGTATTTTTAACTAGCATAATATATATACGGGCAAAACATTTAAAACGTATATGCGTATAGGCTGCCACAATAATCTTATATTCCACAAAGCTGATGGCTAGTCGCAAATGTGACCGCAGCACACCGCCAACGAATATGTCATTATCGAGGGTCACTATCTTTTTCCTTGCAGCCATACAGTATACGTTACGTTTTATGTTGTAAAATCTTTTTTGCAACAATCGCAAATGCATCAAGTATTTTGTCGCATTCCTCGTTCTTCAAATTCTTTCATTGTTTCCTTATTCACGGCTTTAGCACACATAATAATTACGACTGCTGTTAAGAACGTTTAAGTCACGAAAACGTTAGAATAATGTTAAGATCGTATTTAACAAAATAGAATGGAAATGAAGTATTGGTTAGTTTTGTTTTAGTTGTTCGGCAATCATTTGACATGATCAGATCTCAGCGGAAACCTAATTGTGTGGTGCACATTGGAACGCATATTTAATGTCTAAACGAAAAAAAACGAAACAGATTTCACCGGGCATTCCAAAAGTTTTTCAAAAAGTTACTCAATTAGAGCTAACACGGCTCTTGTCAATTGTTTTACTTATTTTCTCCAAAGATTTTTCCGAAAATTTACACAATAAAACCCCCTCCTAGGAACTGCACATTGGAACGCATATTTAATTGGCTTGGCTAATTTGAAGTTTTTTGATAATCATTAAAATTTTCAATGAAATGATAACGAAGCATTCCCCTGATTCAGATAGTTTTGCTTTTGCACCCAGAAAGGCCGGTCGTTTCGCAAGACACGCCAACGGACAGCAGAATGAGCTCTCGTTCGCGTTCGCTAAACGTGCACCGTTCGCAAAACGTGAAGGTAAGTCATATGTTTCACCTGTTCGACCATCGTCTCCAGCGTTACAATCACTCACATCCACCAACGAGGCGGTTTCAGTATTTATACTGTTGTTGGCGGAAGGCGTTATAAGCGAATATGTGTCGGAATGTATTTATTTATCTTTTCAACATCTCACCAGTATCAGAGGCTGATGACCGCGAATGCACCGTACCAGCAAGCGAAACATTCTAGTGAAATTTGGGAATAAGCACGAAGAATGGAGGCAGTTACGGGCAGCACGAGGTTAAGGAATTACTCTATGGTGGGAATGCGATGGGGTGGAGGGAACTTTTTTGATAAATTGAGAAATGGAAAGCCATTTAAAAGAAACGTTTCTAATTTTCTAGCGATGTGCCGAAATCTGGATTAACATTGCACACAGCCGTTGCCAACAAGACAAACAGATAACAGCTGCGCTCACGATTTCCTATTTTTGGATTCCACTGTGAAAAAAAAAAAAGAGAAAAACATCGACCTTTCGCTAAATGCTGTGATGGTGTTATTGCGCGGCTTACGCTTTCATAATTTGTTTAGTTAACCAACTTTATTTATCATGGTCGCACGTCCTTTCAATGTCACCTGATGTTGACCATTGCCTGAACGATCGCTTGCATTTGCAATTTTTAAGATTCATATACACCTCATTTTTCTCCTTCTCCGACTTCTGCTTAACATCTCAGGCATCGTTTTGCACTTCTTTCGCGTCCTTTATGCTTAGGCTACAAACACCACTTCACCTCCCACTGATATCAAAAAGGAGGCAGATTTCATTTAGCATCCCAAAAGTTTTTTTTAAAAAGTTACTTAGTCAGAGCTGACACCATTCTTTTCAGTTGTTTTACTTCCTGACATAACTCTTTCCTTTCATGTAACATTATATTCAGGGCGTTGAACAGTAATTCACTATTTTTATTGTTTACTGCCTTCGACGGCATCGCACTTGCACGTGACCAGTACCAATGATTATTTTGTACCTTTCACGTGCATCCTCCTTCATTTGCCTTCAGCATCACTTGCACCTCCCTTACCAGCAATACCACCGATCATTGCTCCCTGCCCACTTTGACAATTTTAGTGCAATTCGCCTTCGAAGAGCCATCAGGTGACGAGGAGCGTTTCGCAAGGTTCGCGCGAGCCGCTTTTGCTTTCGCAAAGCGCGCACCGTTCGCGTTCGCATAAATGATGTGCCAGGGTGTGGCAGCGATTCATTGGAGCGGGTGACCAAACTCGGAGTCGACTTCGTCGGAGTGCTGTGTCCTTTAGCTCCGCAGTATAACACCAATGTATTTCGCTTCGCATATGGCAAACATGCTTGCCATTCTGTTTGTGTTGGGTCTAAGTAAAATTTCGTTAGTTCGCTGATCCATGTTTTATTTTGTAAAATAGCGTGGAGTAGAAAACCAAAATAAGCACTTGCAAAAGTGCATTGTGGCAAAAGCAACTTGATCCTCAGACCAGAATTGCCCGGGCGGGTGATGTATTCGCATGGATTGGAGGGAAAATCGCTTGGTAGTATTCACGCTGTTTGCCCTTAATTGCAGTGCATTTGTTGAATGTTAGCTGCATATCAGATTTAAAGGCAGACAGTTGAAAAAGACGTCGGTGTTGGGAAACGATCTTCTTTACGATATTCTTCGTAAATGACCGCTAAATTCATACAGCGCTCTGAAATAACGACGGGGATTAAAGGAAGGCAAGTGTACCGCACCAAAACAGTGACCAGATACGCTTTGTTTGCATTTGCTGGTATTAAAATAGTTATATCGGCCCTCGTTGAGAAGTCGTGTTGTCAGTAATAGGAAGAGGAGGGAGAGGGCATGGGGGATCGCACCATACGAATTCACTTCAACAAAGCAAGTTAAATGTCCTCAATTCTTATCCCGTTCGGTGCCGTTAACGATCAATGTAAAGACCAACAAGTTAAATGTATATTATTGCTCTTCACAGTGCACTATCGACACATTTTGCTGCTTTAGAGAAAACAACCACCAACGCATTTTAAGCGTAGTCTGAGTAAAACAGTTGGTTCCCGACGCTGTCCTGTCGAGCTTTTATCTTGACTGAGGTTACTCATTCACCACCTTCTTTTGCGAGGGCTTCTCCGTGACCCTCAGCTGCACTTGCGACGAAGTAAAAAGTCACTGCGACATGAAGACAGTGACGAAGAGTGGTTAAAAATCAACAAACTACTCAGTAAAACTTCGATAAAACAAGCGTAATGGGATGACTACTCCCGCCGTCATTTGCTTTCGCCCAGTGTTGCTTAGGTACGTCAGATCCATGCCACTAAAATGGTTTGTATATCGTGAGTGAATGGTGTATTCGTTCTTATTGACCGGACCTATAGGTTACATTAGCACCAGTGCCGTTTAGTATAACGGCCAGCTGCTGAAAGATTGATAAAAATTGATTGTAGAAAGAGCCAGGTTGTAAACCTGTCTCTTTCCAAAATCAACGAAAATTTAGGGTTCTTCAATCAAAGCTAGGTCGAGCTTATGAAATGTCAGCAAGACTTCGGCGAGAATCAACATGCGCTATAAGCGAGGCATGTAAGACTATAAGGATCGTATACCGTAGTAACAGGCAACACAAAGACCAACCAAATGCGACTACACAAAATGCGACCGATCGTAGTTCTAGTGAACTTCTGCTACACGAGAACTAAGGCCATACACGCACGATCAATTTATGCACGTCATCCGCCGAATAAGTGCTTTGCCTTTGCAGACAGTGTTTTTCAAACTCAAACTACGGAGGGACTTCAATGGTGATCGTCACTGTGGGTATGAAAAATCGACAGTCCCTAATGACTCACCTTGGCTCACCTTGGCTCACCTTGAAAAATCGACAGCCTGACTCTTCCAGTGAGTCAGGCTCATAAGAAATGAGGCACTTGGAAAAAAAAAAAGAGAAAAACATCGACCTTTCGCTAAATGCTGTGATGGTGTTATTGCGCGGCTTACGCTTTCATAATTTGTTTAGTTAACCAACTTTATTTATCATGGTCGCACGTCCTTTCAATGTCACCTGATGTTGACCATTGCCTGAACGATCGCTTGCATTTGCAATTTTTAAGATTCATATACACCTCATTTTTCTCCTTCTCCGACTTCTGCTTAACATCTCAGGCATCGTTTTGCACTTCTTTCGCGTCCTTTATGCTCAGGCTACAAACACCACTTCACCTCCCACTGATATCAAAAAGGAGGCAGATCTCATTTAGCATCCCAAAAGTTTTTTTAAAAAGTTACTTAGTCAGAGCTGACACCATTCTTTTCAGTTGTTTTACTTCCTGACATAACTCTTTCCTTTCATGTAACATTATATTCAGGGCGTTGAACAGTAATTCACTATTTTTATTGTTTACTGCCTTCGACGGCATCGCACTTGCACGTGACCAGTACCAATGATTATTTTGTACCTTTCACGTGCATCCTCCTTCATTTGCCTTCAGCATCACTTGCACCTCCCTTACCAGCAATACCACCCATCATTGCTCCCTGCCCACTTTGACAATTTCAGTGCAATTCGCCTTCGAAGAGCCATCAGGTGACGAGGAACGTTTCGCAAGGTTCGCGCGAGCCGCTTTTGCTTTCGCAAAGCGCGCACCGTTCGCGTTCGCATAAATGATGTGCCAGGGTGTGGCAGCGATTCATTGGAGCGGGTGACCAAACTCGGAGTCGACTTCGTCGGAGTGCTGTGTCCTTTAGCTCCGCAGTATAACACCAATGTATTTCGCTTCGCATATGGCAAACATGCTTGCCATTCTGTTTGTGTTGGGTCTAAGTAAAATTTCGTTAGTTCGCTGATCCATGTTTTATTTTGTAAAATAGCGTGGAGTAGAAAACCAAAATAAGCACTTGCAAAAGTGCATTGTGGCAAAAGCAACTTGATCCTCAGACCAGAATTGCCCGGGCGGGTGATGTATTCGCATGGATTGGAGGGAAAATCGCTTGGTAGTATTCACGCTGTTTGCCCTTAATTGCAGTGCATTTGTTGAATGTTAGCTGCATATCAGATTTAAAGGCAGACAGTTGAAAAAGACGTCGGTGTTGGGAAACGATCTTCTTTACGATATTCTTCGTAAATGACCGCTAAATTCATACAGCGCTCTGAAATAACGACGGGGATTAAAGGAAGGCAAGTGTACCGCACCAAAACAGTGACCAGATACGCTTTGTTTGCATTTGCTGGTATTAAAATAGTTATATCGGCCCTCGTTGAGAAGTCGTGTTGTCAGTAATAGGAAGAGGAGGGAGAGGGCATGGGGGATCGCACCATACGAATTCACTTCAACAAAGCAAGTTAAATGTCCTCAATTCTTATCCCGTTCGGTGCCGTTAACGATCAATGTAAAGACCAACAAGTTAAATGTATATTATTGCTCTTCACAGTGCACTATCGACACATTTTGCTGCTTTAGAGAAAACAACCACCAACGCATTTTAAGCGTAGTCTGAGTAAAACAGTTGGTTCCCGACGCTGTCCTGTCGAGCTTTTATCTTGACTGAGGTTACTCATTCACCACCTTCTTTTGCGAGGGCTTCTCCGTGACCCTCAGCTGCACTTGCGACGAAGTAAAAAGTCACTGCGACATGAAGACAGTGACGAAGAGTGGTTAAAAATCAACAAACTACTCAGTAAAACTTCGATAAAACAAGCGTAATGGGATGACTACTCCCGCCGTCATTTGCTTTCGCCCAGTGTTGCTTAGGTACGTCAGATCCATGCCACTAAAATGGTTTGTATATCGTGAGTGAATGGTGTATTCGTTCTTATTGACCGGACCTATAGGTTACATTAGCACCAGTGCCGTTTAGTATAACGGCCAGCTGCTGAAAGATTGATAAAAATTGATTGTAGAAAGAGCCAGGTTGTAAACCTGTCTCTTTCCAAAATCAACGAAAATTTAGGGTTCTTCAATCAAAGCTAGGTCGAGCTTATGAAATGTCAGCAAGACTTCGGCGAGAATCAACATGCGCTATAAGCGAGGCATGTAAGACTATAAGGATCGTATACCGTAGTAACAGGCAACACAAAGACCAACCAAATGCGACTACACAAAATGCGACCGATCGTAGTTCTAGTGAACTTCTGCTACACGAGAACTAAGGCCATACACGCACGATCAATTTATGCACGTCATCCGCCGAATAAGTGCTTTGCCTTTGCAGACAGTGTTTTTCAAACTCAAACTACGGAGGGACTTCAATGGTGATCGTCACTGTGGGTATGAAAAATCGACAGTCCCTAATGACTCACCTTGGCTCACCTTGGCTCACCTTGAAAAATCGACAGCCTGACTCACCTTCCAGTGAGTCAGGCTCGATACACGCACGATCAATTTATGCACGTCATCCGCCGAATAAGTGCTTTGCCTTTGCAGACAGTGTTTTTCAAACTCAAACTACGGAGGGACTTCAATGGTGATCGTCACTGTGGGTATGAAAAATCGACAGTCCCTAATGACTCACCTTGGCTCACCTTGGCTCACCTTGAAAAATCGACAGCCTGACTCTTCCAGTGAGTCAGGCTCATAAGAAATGAGGCACTTGGTCACGCGCACTTATACGGTGAAACTCTATTACTTAATTTCGTTTCACTTCGATTACGCGATTGCTGTCTTATTAAGGCTGGGAAAATTCAGAAACTGCTGCCGAACGTAGCTCACCTTATGTGCTAGAAATACCTGCAATTTCTACAAAACCCTCACAGGCGCGGAACTGTTGCGAAGCATCTTCTTATAACCATTTACGATAAGTTTCGCTAATGAGATGATTTTAAGCCCTGGACTTACCTGCACTTGATGGTGACCATTTCGTTACAGTTCACGAAGCATTTTGGCAAAGTGACCATAGAGTCTGAAATAGTAAAAAGGTGAATAAAAAAAACGAAAGAGAAACGAGTTGAATTTTGCATGGACGCAAATTTTTATGGACATCGAAACGAGCAGATTTCTATCAATATTCATTCGAAGCAATGAGGGGGCAATCGCAAAACACCGCGAAGAATTACTGGATGTAAATCAATATGAATTAAAACATGGAGTGGCTTTTGAGAGCTCCAAAAATAAGACTTTTCTCTCGGTGAGATGAAATAACAAAATTTATTCGCAAATAAATCAAACACCACTTCACCTCCCACTGATATCAAAAAGGAGGCAGATCTCATTTAGCATCCCAAAAGTTTTTTTAAAAAGTTACTTAGTCAGAGCTGACACCGTTCTTTTCAGTTGTTTTACTTCCTGACATAACTCTTTCCTTTCATGTAACATTATATTCAGGGCGTCGAACAGTCATTCACTATTTTTATTGTTTACTGCCTTCGACGGCATCGCACTTGCACGTGACCAGTACCAATGATTATTTTGTACCTTTCACGTGCATCCTCCTTCATTTGCCTTCAGCATCACTTGCACCTCCCTTACCAGCAATACCACCGATCATTGCTCCCTGCCCACTTTGACAATTTTAGTGCAATTCGCCTTCGAAGAGCCATCAGGTGACGAGGAGTAAGTAGAAATGCTCAGTTTCCCGCCCATGAATTTTGGAAAGCAGACGAAAATTATAACTCGCCATTGAGTTTATAATCACGAAGTTTATAATCACGAAAACGGCGAAGACTCTTCATGATCGTCTTTATCTTCGCCTTCTCAAAAAGTGCCTTCTTCCAGAGCTCATTAACCTTAATTTACCTCAGGAGTCACAGTAAACAGTAAAATAAGATTTCCGGTTGCTGTTAAATGCAACTGCAGCTATCTACACACAGCCGCGCCCCGATTTAATTAGTAGCTTGAATCGATCATTTCCTCGAAAATTTTAAAAGCTTCTTGTATGTCTGCGTCCATGATTCACTCTTCATAAGTTCCGAAATTTATGCGTTACATACCACCTCCACCCCCCTTCAGCTGAGAGAGAAGTTGCCCATGTGTTTCCAGTAATTCCCTCGCGGCTACTGAACTCATCTCTTTTCTTTCCCTTCTTGAAGAATGAGTCTCAAGCTGTAACAAGGAGAAACCAAATGAAGAACACGATTACATGGTGAGCGTAATACGAGGAAAAGTGGTCTAATAACGCCGAACAGAAGGCCCTCGTTTGGGGTTTCCTTATAAGACGTGCAAGCCTCCTTCAACGCTTCGCTTGTTTTCGTCTAAAAACAACTGAATTTTATGAAGCCGATATCGGGAAACTAAGCTTTTATTGTGACATCTACCGGTAAAATCCTGAATGATAAAAATATTAAACATTTCTCGCAACCGCTGAATCAATGTAAGCACCCCTTCTTCGCACCGATGCCACCATCTACGGAACTGCATAAGCTAGT